>OVAP01001458.1:0-23882 GCA_900406295.1 Aurinia saxatilis | reverse complement strand
TAAAATAGTCAAATTTTACTATATTACTTCACACACACACAGATATATATACACTAGCACCTAAGATTTATAAGTATTGATTTTTATGTTATTATTGGGACCATATTTTACATAGGGGGTTTTAAAAAGTTATTATCTTAATTTATCGAATATTAATTTATAGAGTTCTAATGTATCCCAAACAACGCATTATAGTTAAATTATTTGTTCTTCACTGTTGTTGAAGAGGTTGAGAAATTGATTCACAAGATGAATAAGGTTCAAGAAGATGTGGTGGCATTAGAAAATGAGTCAAAAGCTTGTGAATTTGAGATGAAAAATCTTGAAATGGAAACTCGAATTTGTGAAGCCATTGTACACCGATGTGAGAAGCAGATCCAAGATTGTATTGCGGAATTTCGTAGCTTGAAAAACATAGTTGTGTGCATCTTTTATATTTTTAAAACTAACCACGTATGAAACGATGTCGTTTTCACCTTTTTTATGTTGTCCACAATATATTATATATATATTATCCCAAACAACAAAACGACGTCGTTTCAGACGTGACCATTTTATTTTGTAATCAGAAAAAAAAGTTTTATTTACCACGTTGGATCCGGTTCAGAAAAGTCTTTGACAAAAATTGGTTCAATGTAGCATTATGCACTATTTCATAGTTTGTGTATGAAAATTTGAATAACTAAAAGTTTGTGTATGCATAAGCACTATACGCTAGTTCATGTATGTATTTTCACGTTTACTTTAGTTTGTGTATGTGTTGGCACTTCTCCCGACAACCACAACCATGTATGTTCATGGTCAATCAAATGACATGCAAGGAGGTTTGAACATGTACCATTTCTATGTCCATATCTGAGACACTGGAATCTGGTGCTGTCTATGTTTCCACAAAAAGGGAAGTCACCTTTGGCTAGTTCCGCTTCATTGGTAGCTCTTATACAAAATCAAAACTGGGAATTGAAAGAAATAAAGGGATGTACCTTTAGAAGTGGGAAGTTCTTTGCCATCTTTCTTGTAATACTCTCTATTGGAAACCAAAATAAAAAACGCAGCACTGAAACGTCAACGAATCAAAGCCTCGAGCCTCCTAGCTCGAGCCCGAACCACACCCAAATAATCTCAATCTCAATCACTCACAACAGAGGCATTGATCATTAGAACTTCCAAATATGTTAGGAGGTTGGAGAAACCAATCTTATAAAGAAATACCAAGAGACTTTTCAATAATCGCAGCTCCCAAGAGACGCTCTTGTTTCTTCATTCACCTGAAACAGTTTAGCTTCACTGATCCTTCTTCTTTCTTGACTGGCTCTGCATCCTTCATGGATCCTTCTTCTTTCCGGACAGGAGTTTGGTCCTCCTGACAACAGCACAAACCTTGGCAACAAGCTCCTACTGGTTCTTGTTCCACTAGGGCGTCTCCGTTTGGGAAGATAAGCTCCTCCGCTTCAACTTAGGTATATATATACAATTGTTGTAGTGAAGAAGAAGTAGATCCACTAAGCTTACTAATGGGACGAGTTGTTGCATTATTGAAAAGAAGAGAAGACAAGAGTTAAGAAAGATGATATGCAGAGTCGAAGCAGAGGAAGAGATTGATAAACCCTAGCTCTCAATAATCAATTGATCCCCAATTCTTCATCCAGATGCGTCTCCTCTCTCAAACCTTCAAAGCAAGTACTTAAAAACCATGGAATCGATATTATCCACAAATCACAACGCAAGAATCGGTTTCTCTTCTCCTTCCATGGACTTCTCGCTCCCATCTCCGGTGCTACTATCAACGATCGCGATCGATTGTCCACCAAAAACCATTCCCTAGACTATGCAGATCACATAGTCATGGCCTATACAGATCAAGAAAAAGCGATCATTGACGAGATGCTCGTGCTTCACTTCTGACGTCAGATTCGGAGACGGAATTGGAGCAAACGATGCCGAGTCGGAGTAGACGAAACGGAAGACGACGATGAAGAAATCGTTTCTCCGGCGATATTCATTTATTTGTGGCCGACTAAGACAGTGAACGATAAAACATAACGAGGGCACTGTAGACTTTTTACAATTTTTTATGGGAAAGGAAAGAAGTTGGGTATATGTGATTAAAAGTAACAAAAAAGGGTATATGTGGTTAAGCTCCTTCTTTAATCTCATATATCCACCCCTTATTATATTAATATTATTATACCCTTCAATTACTAAAAGCTATTTTTCATTATAAATGATATATTTGCTAGGGTTTAGAATTTTTTAGGATTTAGAGTTTAGTAAAATTATAGAGTTTATGATTTACTTAGGGTTTAAGATTTAGGGTTAAACTCTTATAAACTTAGGGTTTAATTTTTAATAACTATTAGGGTTTAATTATTAGGATTTATATTTTAGGGGGTTAGGGTTTATTAGGGGTGGAAAGACTTTTTGGGTTTATGATTTTAGGGTTTGGGGTTTTTAAACCCAATATCCAAAACCCTAAATCATAGATCTTAAACCCTAAAACCCCATAAATAGTTAATATTTAAATAGGGGTATTTTAGACTTTTTACAAAAAAGGAAGGAAGTGGATATCTCTCTTCTTATTAACACCAATGTAATTTAAGTGATTTTTGCTGATTTATTTTTTTCGGAGACAAAGTTAGTGTTAATTTAATCTGATATGTAATTAGCTTAAATATAAATTAGGAAATACCAAAGGTGACATGTCTTTTGAATTTTAAATTAGAGTTCATGAGACTTTGGCGATTTTGTGGGAAAGTCTCAACTTCTTCACCATCTGATTTGGGTTCCACCATGAAGAAATCCGAAGGTAAAACAATTCCCAAAGTGGGCGATGTCGAACAAAAGAACTCTTTACCGAAGATAAGAACAGGTAAAACAAAGAACTCTCAAATATATAGATCACACCTCCCTTAATCTCAGCAACTCATGAGATAATCTCCCTTCTGATTATGAATCTAGATCAAGTAACTCGACCAGGAGTCGGTTTCACACGATACTGGGTCTCCCTTCTAATTATGGATATAGATCCTTCTGAGCCTTATTTGAATGTAGACATCACCAAGAAAGAGAACCAACATATCAAAGTTGTAAATATGTGGCGCGTTTTGCCATCTTCTGATAGAACGGTGCTGAAAATGTCTATATAAACATTTCAAGAGATACAAGAAAATGAAGATAGAATGGTGCAGATACATATGCTCTCAAGGGTGTGTATAGTTGATTTTTGTGTCTTTAATAATGAGGCCGGACCATTTGACATAAGTTTTGTTTTTTGTATTGATGCAGAAAATCAGTGGTACTGATGAAATGGCATGTCAAAACTTGCACAAATAATGACATTATAAGCGATGTTTCAAGATCGTTTACTTGTTGAGTCTTGCAGAAGGAATTGTGACTCCCAAACCAATCAAGTAAAGTTTTTTGATGAACCTTTCATAATAATTTCCATATAAGTGCAGTTCCAGTCATATAATCCATTTCTTTTTGTTTTGCTTTTGCAGGAAACATAGAAATCTGAGGAAGGTGTTGAAAATTAAAAGAAAGGTTTTGATTCAACATCCAACTCCAGAAAATCTCAAGTGGATTTTGTTTGACTATTTCTTTCTTAAGAACCCACATAATTTTTATTTGCTTATATTTTTTTATATTACACGTAACAACAAATTTTAAAGTCAAACAATATATACTAAACATTCTAAACATAACCAAAAATATAAAGTCAAGATTTGCTTTTTTTTTTAGTTAATTTAAAAATATTAAATAGATTGTTTCAAATAAAAAAATAAAATTGTTAATCTTTGTTTATTAAATTTCTGAAAAGCGAAAAACTATAACTATACGTAGCTTCTAATAGAATTTACAAGTATAAAATATGGTAACTGAAGTGTATTAGTGCGTGATTACAGGGGTATTTAAAATTAAATTCTAAATAATACCATAGTTATTACTTTTAAAGATTACAACTAATTACCGAGATTTTTTTTGTTATTATGGTGCTAAAGATTCTCTTGATTTGTTAGAATTTCCAATATTAAGCCAAAATGGTAGAGCAAGCTTTCACACCAGATGTTATTAATATAATTGTGATAATACGTTATAAAGTTTAAAAATTATAAATATTTAATATTGCAAACTTCTATAATACGCTTTACCAAATTTGTTAGCTTAACTTAATTATTGTGGTCTCCTTCTTTCTCTATGTAAAAAGAACAATAAGAAAAAGAATTATGTTGTGAAGCCTATACCATCTTAACAAATGACTCATTCATACTTTTTTTTGATAATTTTTATGTTTTTGCTTATTTGTTATATCATTATGAAAATTTTCCATTGTTGTTCCATTTCTTGAGGGTTTCGTGATTCCAGTAATAAAGGATGAACGAGTTAGAGAACTATGTGGTTTATAAAGACAAAGAAACAACAAAACGTGTAAAATCTAAATCTGGTAAGAATATACGATTCAATATATATGTGTAGTTTTTTTGTCACTATATAAATAATACATCAATTTTCTGATCACAATTATTCGATTTAGCTCATCCAAGTTTTCCTAGAGTTACATTTAAATGGCAAGCAGTCTTAGACGGAACCCAAAACCACACGAACACAAATTTAGATATGTGGGACTATCAACTCAAGATACAGAACGACCTGATCTTGGAAGTGAATGTGACCTGACCTCAAGCTGCAAGAATGATAACTTAAATTTAATAGTTGATTGAGGATGTGTTAGGTCTACACTGTCTCCCTTTTAGTTGAACAGTTCAAAGCTTTGGACTATGTGGAGATGTTTCGTAGCTTGGAGTGGCGTGAAGGGATAGTTATGGACACACGTGACTATGTGAGTTACACACCAATCATAACCTTTAATATTATGGTGCGATCACATGTGAAATTGTTGATTACTTGATAGTTTTTCTCTATTACCATTAATATACGTTATTAAACAAAGAGAAAAATGTAGAAAACGCTACCAGAAAATTCGGAAATACCCACAAATTTTTTTGTCGTTATGGCTTATGATTTGTAGCAACAAAGACTTATCAAAGAAAACAAACAAAGGCACATGAATATGAAAGTTTTCTGGTGTATTTTATGCATATGAGTAAGTTCTGTATAATTATAAAATACCTTTTGTATAAATAGATAGATACTTACGTACATTTTGTATATGTATACACAAAACTTGATTGGATTTGAGGGATAAGGATTGCACGTTAGGGCAGCTGTGTAAGACACAAAGAGGTGAAAGAAAGTTGGTAATGAAAGTGGTATTTACTCTTTCTCACATGTAACCATTTTCTTAGTTTAGAGACCAACGAGGAAGAGTCATAAAGAAACCATCAAGGAACGATCATAGTTTATATGTATTTTTTTCAATAAATTTGATTTCTTTTTAAAAAGAATGATTAATTATTCTAAACATTTAAATTTTCCATTGAAATAGGAAAACCAAGACTATTAGTGTCAGCAAATATTAGTAATCTCAACTAGGGCTGGGCATTAAAACCGGAACCGAAGAATCAAACCGAATCGAACCGAAAAAGGAGGTCTGGTTCCGGTTCCGATTCCAGCCTTAGGAACCTATTGGATCTCAAATCCAAGATCCATGGGTATCGGTTCGATTCCAGTTACTACCCGAAGATCCAATAGATACCCGAATGTAACCGAACTTTTTAGGGTTTAAGGTATATTTTACATTTTTCTTGGTATTTCCTTGATTATTTCGGTTAGATAATGTGTTTTCGGATAATTTGGATAAAAATAACCAAATTATGTGTCTTTTTTCAATTTTTATAAATATTTTATTATTCAGGTATTTTTGGATATTTTCGGGTAGTTTGGATAAAAAGTAACGGAATCGAACCGAACCGAAATTTGTTTGAGTACTAACCGATTCTTTTCAAAGAGGAACCGAACCTGAACCGAACTGAACCCGAACCAGAACCAAACCGAATCGAAAATCTATCAAGTACCTAATGGATTCTATATGCACGGAACCGAAGAACCGAAAGTACCGAACCGGAACCGAACGGGTACCCGAATGCCCATGCCTAACCTAAACCCAGAAGAAGAATCAATCATCCCTCTACGCATACTACAAAACAAAGTTTTAAATGTTATTATCGATTACATTCGAGCCGTTTTAGGGTGCGGACCAATATCCTAGTATGTGATTAATGAAATAAAAAATGGGTATATGTGGTTAAGCCCCAAGTTTTAATGTTCCAAAATACCATTAAACTTGAATTAATTTTTAAACATTCAAAGTTAAACCCTAAATCCTCAAAACTAAATCCTAACCCCTCAAAACTTAATATTAAATATAAAATAATTAACCCAAATAAAAATAAATAAATTCTAAATCTTTAGAAATTATTTTTAGTATTTTTGTTATTTTTTTAAAGCATAAAATTTTAGTGGTATGTTTCGAAAACAAAACATATAATGGTATTTTTGGTATTTTTGGATTTATCCCTCCAAATGATGGTATTTTATGGAATTTCTCTATATTAAATATAATTTCTAGTTACTAAAAAATAAAATACATTTTTCTCATGTTTATTAAAATTATGTTTTATAAAAAATATTTATATATTGTAAAACCATAAAATTAATAAAATATTTTTTTAAGAAATCATAAAATACACTAGATAAATACTTCAAACCAATTTTGAAAATTTGTTTATTTATAAATAATATATATATATATATGTATATAAATTAGGGGTTTAACCACATATACCCAATTTTTTTTACCCTTAATCATATATACACAATTTTCTTTTTTTCCCATAAAAAATGTGAAAAGTCTACAATGCCCTCATTCTCTCTCCTCTTCTCTCGAGATGTTCTGAAATCTCAATTTTCTATTCTACCGCCGTCCCAGATCCGCCGATTAACTCGTTTCTCTCCGGCGACGGAGATTATATTCTCAAAGCTATTCCCGGAAACGCGATTTACAATCAGTCTGCGATTGATTCGTCTTCTTCCTCCTCTAACCAGAACAACAACAACAACAATAAGAGGTTGAAGTCTTGCTCGAGCCCTGATTCCATGGTTACGGAGAGAGGAATCATCGGAACAACGGTGACTACAACCACCGCGGCGACAATGACGGCGGGTGGTGAGTCAACTCGTGTTCTAGTCTTGGTGGACTCGCAAGAGAACAATGTTCGTTTAGTGGCTTGTGCAGAAGCGATCCAGAAGAACAACCTGACTCTAGCGAATGCAGCGAAGCCTGGATATCCAATCGTGGCTCTTTATAAGACATAGCTAAAGACAAAACATTTATAAGACGTTTATAAGATATTTATAAAGTATTTCTAAGGTATTTCTAAGATATTTATAAGACATTTCTAAAATATTTCTAAGAAATTTCTAAGGTCTATAAAAATTTTAAAAGTATTTATAAGATATTTCTAAAGCTTATATAAAGCTTATAAAATTTCTAAATTTGTTATGATTTACATATATTCTTATAAACATCTTAGAAATACCTTAGAAATATTTTATAAATATCTTAAATTGTCTTATAAATACTTATAAGCCTTAGAAAAACTTTATAAAAAAATTTACAAGACTTTATAAGACAAGAACACTTACAAGACATTATCTCGTGCCACTAAATTCATTACTATATCATATTTATTTCAGTGCACAAATAAAAGTTCGGTTTGACGTACTACATAAAATCAAGGTAATTAACCTCTTAATGGACTACAAATACTCATTAACTCGCGAAGTTGCAGAAATAATTTGCTCTTACTCTAACCTTTTCCTTGTGTGTTGAAGTAAATTATAAAGAACCAAGCTGATAATAAAGTATTAGTACCATCTACTCATAAGTCTCTTATACAGACACCACAAAACAAAAAAGTCAGAAAGATTTAAAGATGTTGAGTAAGGCATATAGATTCAGAGGCTAAGTAAACATTAAATGCAATAGACTTGAAATATCTTTCTTGTCCTGCCTCCAGTGTCTTCTTCTTATCCTGCCAACCTCAAAACCAAAATAAGAAATCACCGAACTCCCCTTCTACAATTGCAATTTCCAATTAAACCAAAGAACACCGAGACCCAAACAACAATTTCTAACAAGAAAACCTTAACCAAAATCAACAACCGAAAAATTACACATCTGCATATGGAGGAATATGAAATATCTGGGGAACGTGTTTCAGAACCGGAGCTTGGTACATATCTGCAGGATCAAACGATACCATTTCCGAAGTCAATCGGTGACCTTAAACTCCATCAAGTGGCCGACGGAGGTCATCATCATACGACATGGCTGACAATTGATTGAGTAATCGATCGAACTCGAAGATTTTGTGCTATGATGAAGATTCTCTTTGTTGACCAAAATTTTTATTTATTAAAATAGGGGTATAATGGTATTAAATTGAAAAATGTTGGATATATCAAATTAAAAAAAAGTGTAGTTATATGGAATTAATAGGTAAAAAAGTTAGGTATAGTTAATGCATAGTCATTATCTCTATAAATTATAATTATAAATATATTTTTTGAAGTAAAATTATAATATATATATATATATATATAAGAATATGATTATTTAATATAGAATAATCGTAATTTTCATTGAATTTATTATTTTTTAAACTAAAAAGTAAATTAAAAATTAGAAAAAAACATATTAGCTACTCGCAAGTCGCAACCACAAACATTAGAAGATGTTTTATATGAATGTTGCCGAAATCGTCTTAGAAAAATGGTCGGGATGCGGTGGCACTTGCGTTAAATTCATATATATATATGGTCGAGTCATGTTTTGTAACCCCACGCGTCAACTAACGTATCAACCGTAGGATTCATATTCAATCCAACGGCTTTAACGCGTTTCAACAAAAAGTTGTGTACGCATGAAACGGAGTGCTTCTTCGTTTTAAAACCTCCGTATTGATTTCATTCCTCAAATTTCTGTTACATTTTTTCCCGTAGAGAAAATCTAGTGAATACTAGACTCCTCTACTACCAATTAGGTTTTCTTTTAATTTGTGGATCCGTGTGGTTTGTTCTTTTCTCAGTCAAATCATGTCCGATGGTTACTACGACTCGAAGAAGACAGATGATGTTTGTGGACAGGTTTGATTCTCATGTTTTTGTCTTGAAATCAACTTGTGTAATATTTGTTTTGGTCTTGAAGAATCAAATCGCCAGACGCTGTTTTTGGGTGTTCAAATTCACAATTTTGGTTTTGGTTTTTTGTTTCTTGTTGTGTGGAGCAGGGATCAAAAGCAGCTGCAACAATCTCAAGGCTTAAATGTGTTCTTCGAGGTTTCAACCTTAGAACTTTCTTGTTCCTCTTTGTGTTGATGCCATTTGGTATCTTTGCAATTTACTTACATGGCCAAAAGTTCACTTACTTCTTCAGACCCCTCTGGGAATCGCCTCCCAGGCCCTTCCAGACCATTCCTCATTACTACGACGACAATGCAACTATGGAAACTCTCTGCAGTCTTCACGGTTGGGGAATCAGAGAGTCTCCCAGGCGGGTTTTCGATGCCGTTTTGTTCAGTAACGAGAAGGATCTTTTAACGGTTCGATGGAAAGAGCTTTATCCTTACGTCACACAGTTTGTGCTTCTTGAATCTAACTCAACCTTCACTGGTTTGCCCAAACCCTTTGTCTTCAAGTCCAATAAGGAGCTTTTTAAGTTTGTGGAGTCGCACCTAACTTATGGTACCATTGGAGGACGGTTTAGGAAACGCGAGAATCCCTTTGTGGAAGAAGCTTATCAGCGTGTTGCCTTGGATCAGCTTCTTAGGGTAGCTGGCATTCAAGAGGACGATTTGTTGATTATGTCCGATGTTGATGAGATCCCAAGTGCTCACACCGTCAATCTTCTGAGATGGTGTGACGATATTCCTCCTGTTCTTCACCTTCAGCTCAAGAACTACTTGTATTCTTTTGAATACTATGTCGATAGCAAGAGCTGGAGGGCGTCTATACACCGTTATAGTCCAGGGAAAACTAGGTATGCTCATTTCCGTCAGAGCAATGTTCTGTTAGCAGATTCAGGATGGCACTGCAGCTTTTGTTTCCGTTATATAAGCGAGTTTATATTCAAGATGAAAGCTTACAGTCACTCCGACCGTGTCAGATTCTCTCATTACCTGAATCCACGGAGGATTCAAGACGTTATCTGCAAAGGAGTGGATTTGTTCGATATGTTACCTGAGGAATACACATTCAAGGAAATTATTGGCAAAATGGGACCTGTACCTCGGTCTTATTCAGCTGTTCATCTTCCTTCGTACTTGCTGGATAACGCCGAGCAGTACAAATACTTGTTGCCCGGTAATTGCAATCGAGAAAGACAGACAGGGCTTATATGATGAACACATTGAAAATGTTCTTGTGTTGTTTTCATCAAGCTTCAAGGCCACTTATTCGGATCATTCTTGAGATGAAAGGCGCAATGTTTTGACCCAAAGAGAAGAAATAGAAGAACAAAATACGGTGTGATTGTGTTCGATACCTCACCAGGAAGCGTATATAAGCCAAACTGGATTTAGTTGATGGACCCTGAAGACATTTTACATCAGTTTACTTTGATACAGGAGCGTTTGTGAGAGAAAAAATGAGCTTAGCTTGAGTTAGGGCTGCACAAAATTTCCCAGGTTTTTTCAACAAAGAAAATGTTGCTGCGTAAGGATGATTTAGTAATATAGATGTTTCAGGAACCATTTGTTTATATAACATTTGTCTTTGCGGTTCGTTAGGTTCTGGTTATATCAGTTACTTTATTCTTATTCAGTGGCTCTCTATCTATCAATGATTCTTTGCTCTAATTGGATTTTGACACCGGTATCACATAAACATCAGCTTCTTGCTTCCATGTCTTTGTCTGCAAAAACTAAATTTGTATTTTCCAAGTTTAAGCTTTGTTGTCTTCTGATTCTGGACTGTTCTCTAGCTTTTCTTTAGGGGTATTTTTGGGGTTAAACAATAAGATGCTGATGAAACTTACTTTAGAATGCCAACTTAAACGATGAATCATGAAGCAAAAAGAAATGCTTTGCTTTCAAGTCAAAAGTATAATGTGTTACCTTGTACTAATCTGTCATGTGTTTCTGTTATTCATGGAACTGCTTTAAACATATTCCCTTTAGAAGGTTACATTGTGGATACGTAAAGTCTAATAAAGTCGACTTCGGCAAAGCAATTAGTGGAAATTTAACAACCAAAAAGGCTGAAAACATCTGCTTCTTTTCGTACATAACTTTTTTAAATTTGCCAACGGAAAACATGATACAAATGCAATGAACAAAGCACTGGCTTATCATGTTCTTCGGTTTCCATAGATATATAAGAAACCAGACCTAACAGAAAACAGCATACGCAGACCAGAGTTTAACATATTTTAGTTCTCCTTTTAATAATAAAACACCAAGGATGACAAACGAAGACATCAGAAACTGTGATCCCATGTTTTCGATTTCTAATCACTATCCCAATCTTCATCTCTCTGTTTTTCATTCTTAGCCTTCGAATTGTTGATACCAGCTCTCGAGCTATTATTGTTCCTTAATTTTGGTTGGTTAGATGTCGATATTGTGCTGTTTTCATCCTCGTCCTCATCACTGCTCGAAATATAATGCAATGGTGCATCTTCTTCTTCTTCTTCTTCAGATTCCCACATTGTATTATCAAGATCACTCAACACGTCGTCATCACTCCTCACTCGAGGTCTAGGATCGGGCCTTCTCTTAAAAGGCTCTCCCTGCCTTCTTGTGTTTGGTCTTCCTCTATCAGATCTCTTTGGGATTTCATCATCCTCCGAATCCAATTCATCGTCATCATACTCATCACTATCGTTGGATCTTCTCTGATTACGTGTATCCCTTTCATTCCCTCTAAATCCATGGCTTGAGTCCGCATAACTACGCATTTCAGGTGTTCTGCTTCTTCCTACAAACTCTTCCCGGTTCCAGTACCTTATTCTACCAGATTCTTCTTGCTCCGCAGCTTCCTCTTCCTCCCACTCTTTGTCTGCTGCATCTTCTATCTCAGCAATGAATCTGTCTAGCTCCTCCTGGTCACTGTCTTCATCACCAGGTTCTGATTCTTCTGTATTTACGATGCTAGTTCCTCTTTCTGATTGTTTATCTCCATGGAATACATACGGACTTCCTTCCTTTTTGTCAATCGCATTGAAGAAGGTTGAGGCCACTCTCTGGATACTAGCCATGGCAACCGGATCTTCAGGGTTAACACCCATTCGCCTTAGCTGCTGTTCGGTTTTCTTTATGTTCAGCTTCTGGGATTCAAGCGCTTGCTCAAATCTTGCTTTAAATAAAGCCTGCAAAACATAGAGACTTGTTCATACCATACCTCTACAAAACAGTTGTTAGAGCAAGCCACATTTCAATGACTCATAGATCTTAAACCTACAGATTGGGGATATAAGAAACGATATCGTAACCTGGATAGTCAAGATCAACCAAAGTCTAATTCCTAATCCTGCTATCAACTATGGTATCATTGTATGACCACAAAAGCCTCGATTTTACCTTGCGTTTTGTGAGGGTATTGACAGGGATTAGGTTCTTGGGCTGGCGGTAGTTTCTACCGCGGAACATAATAATAGTTTTGACATTATGTATGTTAATGACAACCCCACCGCTGAGTCTGGCTATCATGGTGGCCATCTCTTTAATCTTTTCCTTGGGAAAGTTATCGCAGCAAACTTGCACGGTCTCATGAAACTTCCAGTGCATATGCATATTTTGGACGACTCCACCAAAGACTCCACGAACACCAACAGGGACATAGTTTTTATTCTTAAAACCGATTTTCTTGAAGGCTTGGATCTGCTCGGGAGTGAAAAGCTCAGGATCATGAAGTGGAGAGGGTAGGTCAGGAAGATCATACTTCTTGAGCTTTTGCAAGAGGAGGGCAACTTTCTTCTTGGCCCTTTTGAGGTTGTAAATGAGCCTTTCTTCATCAGTCATGAGTTTCTTCTTCAACTTTTTAGCTCTCCTAATCTCTCGTAACGTCTTACCAGACTCTTTCCTCATTCTACTCTCCACTTTGCTCCTCATGCTCCTTCCTCTCGATGTTGACATAGCTCGAGACCAAGCTTGATACATCAATGTCGGAACTGAACTGGAACTGGAACTGGAACTGCCTTCAGCAGAGCTACCAGGATGTATCATCACATTGCTTGAAACCGTGTTCCATGACAAAACTAGATTCCTTCAAGATTGAAACATACGCCAGAAATTTTAATCGCTCCAAAACTGAAAGCTAAATCAATCATTTGGGCACCGAATCTATAAAACTTTCAAGTATGAGATCAGAGATGGGTTGTGGAATCTGAAATTACCTGCAAGAACGGAGAGAAGATAAGGACGATTTACAAGTCCTTGACGCCAACATCGGAAGTTAGCACAAACGAAAATTGGCAAATGGCAAGAGAGAAAGAGAGAGTCTTTCACCCGCAAGGGTTTCAGGGTTTAGAAGACGATCCAACAACTTTCTTTGTTATAAATTTCTTCGTGTTTCGACAACAAAGTCGTTGTAGTATAGTGGTAAGTATTCCCGTCTGTCACCCGGGTGACCCGGGTTCGATCCCCGGCAACGGCGATCTGTTTTGGAACTTATTTTTATAATAATTTGATTTAACTTACCAATATCATTAAAAGTTACGTTCCTCGGCAACCAGTGTGAATGTATAGACACGAACAATAAATTCTCGTTACTGTCATCTTAAATCCTAAGCTAATTATCATTCCATAGAACGATAATGAATACAGTCATATATTTTTTCTTAAACACTTGCTCTTGTTTCCTTTACAAATTAAAACCAAACTATAAACCCATCATCGTTCTATGGGCAGCAGAAGAAGAAGCCTCCTTTTGTTTCTTTCTCCGATGTATCACCAGCATTGATGGTCTGACCAGATACATCTCCGTCTCTGTCTCTCACAGTCATCAAAGAACAAGTGCCTGGGGAATCCGGTGACAAAACCACATTTTCTGACGAGAACACTCGCCTAACCAGTGGAGGAACGATCTGCGGGGGTGAAACAGTGGATAGGTAACGGAGAAGCATTTGTATTATCTCAGTGAAATTTGGCCGTTCATTAGGATCTTCTTTCCAGCACGATGTAACTATCATTTCTATATCCCCTGGTAAATCTTCTGCACTCGGCCTCAAATTCTATGGGGACAAAAGACAAAGAGCAAACAGTCACAATGCCGGTTGGGTACCTGGACTCATCGCTCACTATATCAACCACTTATCTAGGAAACAACCAACTTTCCCACAGGACTCCACCATTCTTTCAAATAGGTCAAAGATCAAATGCAGAGACATTAAAAAGGATATATAATCGTGTTCACTCGGAGTTTTGATTTGTCATTTTCAGGTTCTCAATTAACCAATTCTTGTAACCAAAATATGATTTACTTCCTTGTAAGATCAGTTTGACAAAGTTGGTTTGTAATCTGATTGGTTTTTCTTGTTTCAAACTCCAAAAACTGAAATTAAAAACCGACTTTTGTGTAATCGAACCAAACCAAAATTAATTGATGTTTAAGTTAGTTTTGACTAAAACTCATCAAATCAAACCAAAATTGTATCAAATCGAACCGAAACAAAACCGAATTACGAAGTTGATTTCACCAAACTGGATTGGCCTGGCCATATATTTCAATAAATTTAAGTTTTGGGTTGATTTTTCATTTTCCTATCACTTTGGGTATGTTTCGATTTTTCAGATATGGAAAAAAGTGAAGCCAGTTAAGTTGATACCTTGAATGCAGCGGCATAGGCTGCTTGTAGATTTGACATGCCTTCAAATGGTAACTTGTTGAGAATGAGTTCCCATAAGACGATGGCAAAGCTGTAAGCATCTACTTTATGGTTATAATGTTTCTTCTCTCCATGCCTCAACGTAACAGTACTGTATAGCTATTTTATTCATTCACCAGAGATTTCCGGTTAAGACAAGCGCGCAGCTGGCAACTTACAATAGAAGAAGCTTAATTTTCCAAGTAAAGTAGTGAAATAATTACCTCGGGGGCCATCCAACGATATGTACCAGTCTCTGCGGTCATCATCTCAGTTAAAGACTCTTCTCTAGCTAAACCAAAATCAGCGAGTTTCACAGTCTTATGGTCCGCGGATAAGATCAAATTCTCTGCAAAAGCAATAAGATAATAAGTTGTCCAAACGGTAGAAGTTACAGTTTGATATTTTATTTTCCGGTTACCTGGTTTGAGATCCCGGTGGATGATTCCATGGGAATGCAAACATTCCATTGCGCGAGCAATGTCAAGAGCAAAGCCTACAGCGACACGCAAGTCTAAACGGTTTGGCCGCAAGCTCACAAGATATTTACGCAATGTACCGCCTAGTAGGAGCTCAGTAACTATAACCATCATGGGTTCTTTGCACGCTCCAATGAACTATACAGAATAGAAACATTTTTGGGTTATAATTGGAAACAGAAGAGGGTTGGGGAAGAAAAATGGGAAACCTTGACCAAATTCTTGTGCTGGACTTTAGACAACATAGCAATCTCTCTGGCAAACCGGTTATCTCTTTTGGCAATCTCTTCGGGAGATTCTCCTCTTTTAATAATCTTAATTGCCACTGTTTGGTTCCTATACCTGAACAAAGAGTAACCAATTGTTTGTTGATAAATCAAAGTTGCAAAGTCGTAAATGCAAGCAGAAACAGTTGGTTGATCTGTTTAACTCAAGAATCAAAGCTTACTTTCCCTCATAAACTTTGGCATGAGCACCTTCACCGATCTTGGGACCAACAAAGAGATGACGAGGATCAACGAGCCATTTAGGATCCAATTGGAACTCATCGTTTGGGTAAAACCCACTTGCAGATCCCATTTTCCACACACAACAATTCGAGATTTTTATCTTTCGGGGAGCACAAAAGCTTAGCTAAGAGAGAGATTCGTCAAAGCCCGGGCCCTTCCGATTGATTAATCATTTTGGGTCGAGTAATCAAAAGAAGATGCTTTTGGGATAATAATTCGTCAACTACGGAAAAGAAACAAAAGTCGTTTATTTGGGAATTTGAGGAACTGAAGTTGACAGTAGAACTGAAGGAGAAAGAAAAGGAGAACACAGAGATTGGAGAAATGGTCAAATTTTGATGATTTGCTTAAAGATTTTGTAAAATTAAAAAGTTTCTTTTTTTAGGGGTTTCTGGCATTTCAGAAGAAAAAGAAAGAAAGATTAAAGAAATGGAAGGTTGATAGCATTTTCCGCGTAGGCGGCGTCAGTGAGGTGACAAGAAATCTCCTCTCACCTCTCTCACTTACAGACGCGGAAGCACACCCACGAGTCCTTTTCACCCTTTAATAGTTTCTTACACCATCAGACTCTAAATAGTCATCATTAAAATTTACACGATTTATGGAATTTTTGGTTTTTCTTATTTCTTTTTGTTCTTCTTCATTTCTTTTCCTGTATAAAATTATTGAACAAAAAATATTTCTTTTTCTTTTACAATTTCATTTTATTTCTTAAATTTTGTTTATTTTCATTCCTCGGGTTCATATTCTTCATCATTCATTTTGTTTCTATAATGACCACCAATTAAAATCAAATATTCATACCAAAAACATATATAAATGGAGATATTACCTAATTGACAAATATATGTGTTTATAATCAATTTCTTTTCAAAATACAAATTTACTTTAGGAACCATGTTAAATTTTTATTAGTATTAAGAACAAAGATGGATCTGTCAAATGGTAATGGTTGGTGATGGATTTTTAGATGATGGAATGATATTTTTTTTAGAGATCTACGTGAATAGATGATGAAAGATTAGACGAAAGACTTTTTAACTAGCTGGAGTCCTAGTATGGTGGATTGATAGACACCGTACAAATCATGAAAAATTTGTGTTAAGTTTGGTATATTCAAACTTTAAAACTTTACACACAAGAAGATTGGAGTGGTTGCTTCTTTCTCAAAACTAAAAAAACTCTCATTTTATTTGATATAAAAATGAATGCAACATATAATGATTTTGAATATCGATTCATTTATAGAAAAATACTTCTCCTACTTTTGAATTGCTAGTATAGTATCTATAGAATAAGCTCCAACTCCTTTTCGAAAAGATTGTCCTTGAAGGTATGTTAATGATGGTTCATGTATTCCTTTTAACTCTTTTTTTCAATCATCAAAGACTTGTATTGAACGATAGTGTAATGATTCAAAAGATCGAACAAAGAAAAAATTAAGAAACAAGGAAAAAAAAAACAATGATCAAATACACAATTTTAACCATAAAAATATCTAGTATTGATCTATTACTTCTCTATAGATTTTATCGTGACGCCGACTTAGTCTTCTTAGAGAAAAATATGAAGGTATGTTTGAAAACGACCATGGCGAAGCACACTTGTAAAGACCTTTAAACCTTTTCAACTTTTAGCTTCTAACTTTCAACTATTAATAAAACCTTTTCGAGTGGCAAAAAAAAAAAAAAATAACGGATTGCCTAGTCCTAATTGTGACTTTTGTCATTTTCTCACTAGCATAGGCCGGAACAATTTAGTCAATTACAATAAGCCGCTCATTTACCCGTGATTTCATATATAATCAAACTTGAAAAAGATTAACACGAGAAAAAAAGAAGATTGACATACGTATCAGCATAAGATAACTGATTCGATCCAAGCTAAAAAAAAGACAAAACTCAGGCAGAATATATCCCATTCTGTATTGCCAAACTGATGATGGTTACGTGATTCCAAAAGTTTATTACAGTCCATGACTCCATGTTTCGTTGCTTTTTACTGCTATAATATAGCTACCCAAAATAAATATTTTTTTACTAGATGCGTAATTTCTTCTTGAAAGGTAAAAGGAGCAGAGTGGTTTTTTAACCTGACCTCCTGTAAATGCTGTAAGCCACAGCTACAGTGGCGACAGCTCCAACTGCGGCAGCTCCCAAGAGAAGCTCTTCTTTCTCTATCGACCTAAACCAGCTTAGCTTCGTGGATTCTTCTCTCTTGACTGGCTCTGGAGTCTGTTCTTGGCAACATGAAACTCCATTTGCACCTTGGCAACAACCTCCTGTGAATCCCTTCTTTTTTACAGTTTCCTGTTCCACTACGCTGTTTGTGTTTGGGATTTTATGCTCATCCTCTTTCTCAGCTTCCTCACCCTCAGGTCTTAGTCTCATCTGCCCCCTGAAACAGATATTATATGGGTAAACGATTATTCGAAAACAGATACTAAGCATCGAATAAAGAAGAGTGAGGGATTATGAGTTTCCTAGTTCAGCAGACAAAAGCCTCAGCCAAGGTATACATGACACATGACCATTTGGTGTTTCTACGCTGAAGCTTGTTGACTGTGAGCACAGTGATTACTTTGCAGTGTCATTCAAGTTACAGATAATACAGACTTGCAATATTCATTACCAAGAATAAAGTTGTAGTATATGATGATAAACAGTTATGATACCGACACTACAATATATATCTAGGAGAAGGTCAACAAGCATGCATGTCGGTATTGAAGAATGAAGCTTATATTTTACATGTAAAGCCGTTTTAAGAGAGATGTGTGACAAGAAGTTGGAAAACAGACCTGGAAAGGTTTTGAATGATTTCTCCTTTAGCAATATGCTGGTCAAGCACTGCAGGCACGTCATCAGGAGTCACATAGCCATACCTGCATAATAGCAATTACACTTAAGTATCCTTTCAAATTATACAAGCAAGTTAAATTTGAGATTTTGCTAACCAATGGCCAGAAACATTTCCAGTGAAATCAGGGGCGAAGACAATCAAATTTCCAGCATATTTGTGGCCACCGATATGAGAACAAGGCTTAACAAGAATTTGGTGTGAGAATTGACGTGAGGCAATCTCCTGCTCGAACCTTTCCATCAGAGGTGGTCCACAAACGCCACACCTCTTGTCCCGGCTACCATGAGCACAAACAAACACAAAGGAACCTGATAAGTGTTCCTGAATCCCAGAGGTCCATGGGATTCCATTAACAAGCACATCTTCCACAAAAGCATCCACGTCTGTGTCCTTAATCGCCCTAGACATATAGGAAACCAGTTTTCAGATATCATCTTTACCAGCTGTGAGAGTTTCTAGTCAAAGTGACTCACTTGTATCTGATCATATCCGGGAAAACCAAGACATCTCCATCAGATTCACCTCCACTGCAAACCGTGAGCTTCGTCTACAAGATGAGAAGGCTCAAACATACAGCAACGGAAATCAAATCAGGAAAGAAGATGGTTTAATAATTTATATACCTCAACAGGGAAGTCAGGCTTGCGATCCTTGAAGGACTTAGCGAAACGCTGGGGAAGACCTTGAGATTCAACACGAGGGAGCCAGGTCTCGTGACTCTGGTAGCAGAGGAAGACATGGCGACCGTACGGGCCAACGGAACCGGCGAGGCTACCACTGTACATCTCCTGCCGTTTAAACCCATACTGCTCCTCTTCCGCCATCGAAGAGTACCAACTCTTCTTCTTCCTCCTCCTTCCGAAATCTAGGGATTCCCGAGAGTAGATAAAGAAGCGAGGCGATCGAAATGAAGAAGCTAATTTCGTTACATAAATCTCAACAACCGTCGCTCCCATACCCACGCAGTTTGGGCCTGTAAATAAAGTCCACACACGTCAAATTGCTTCGGTTTATTTTGTCAATTAGGAACACCACACGCATTAAATCCACTTTTGCAACCTAAATTATCTCACTAATTTTAGCTGTAACAGTTTCCAGTTTTTTTTAATTCAATTTTCTATTCAAAAGAAGAAGTCAATCCACTTTCTTATCAAAACTAAAGTGAAACTTGTCAAATTAAAAAATCCACCGATGATGATCAAATTTACATTTCAAATAGTTGCATTTAAGGATCACATGCAACTATTTGTAAGCTGGCAAAAATACATCAGCACAAATTCTAGACAAACTCCAAAATGCAACAACTGACTGATTAGGCCGTAGCACAAACACAAGTCAGAAGAAATCAATCTCCGAATAATTACCAGTAGGCTTCACATCTACACTAGGAGGAGCATGACGAAGACTGCCTTGACCATGGTCCATGATTTTGACCGGCTGGGGAATCTGAGGTGGAGTGGTGCATCTGATCAGAGCCCAGTTCACATTCTGGAAAAACGGATGTTGCTTTATCTCAGTGGCTCCTCTCCTGTAAGCCAACCGATGTTGAGGCTCTTTCACCAGCAATCCTCTGATCAAGTCTCTAGCTGCAAAGCTCACACTCGGATGCTCTGGGAACCTCAACGGTTGTCCAACTACATTCAACAGCGTCGCTCTGTTTCCTTCTCCTCTAAAGGGTGTTTTCCCAAACAGAAGTTCGTAGAGGAAAATCCCCAATGTCCACCAGTCAACCGCGCTTCCGTGACCTTCTCCTTTCACTATCTCCGGGGCTAAGTACTCGTGTGTCCCAACAAACGACATAGACCGTGCGCTACTCGGTTCTGCCATCAGCTCAGGGCGTATTGCATCGTATGATTTCTTCTTTGACAAGAACCTGGGACTGAAACACACGGGCTGGATGCAATACCCTGAGCTTTTGGTGTCCAGCGCTGCGAACCGGACAAGTGTTGGAGAGACTGCACATCTCAGGGAGAGGTCGAAATCGGATAGCATGATGTGTCCATCTTCACGAACCAAGACATTCTCAGGCTTGAGGTCTCTGTATATGATCCCAAGCATGTGTAGATACTCCATGGCAAGAAGAACTTCTGCAACATAAAACCTGCAAAAAAGAGCACAAAATCTGAGCAAGAGCAAGACCGCAAGTGTGGAGATCATTCTTGTATACCTCGCAGCGTGTTCGGGGAAGTACTTTCCGGGCTGTTTCTGGCGGAGAGAATGCAAATCACCACCGGGACAAAACTCCATGACGAGACAAGAATGATTCTGTGTTTCGAAATGGGTGTAGAGCGTAGGCAAGAAGGGGTGATCTAAAGACTGGAGGATTGCTTTCTCCGTCTGTGCTCTACCAAGCTTCTTCCTCGCTGCTTTCTCCATAACCTTCACCGCAAAACTGGCTCCTGTTCCGATCAACTCGGCTAAATAAACACTCCCAATGTCACCTTTCCCAAGCTGTCTCATCAATCTGAAATCTTTAGCCTCCAGAGACGTTCCAACCCGAGATCGAACCTCCTGAATAGCAACCCATCGCTTATCGTTATTATTAGCTCTGTGTGGCTTATAGACCGCGTTGCTCTCGTCGCTTGCTTCGCTTGCCCATTCGCTGATCACTTCTTCGTCTCTGTTGGTGAAGCTTTGTTTGGGTGCTGTGTAGAACGTGTTCGTTGGGCTTGGGTAAAACCTCTTCATCCGTATGATCGAGACAGAGGATTTGCAACTTTGTAAAACTTCAGCGGAAGTTTCTTGTGTAATCGAATCTTGAGCAGGAAGGTTTCTGGCTTTGGATGAGGATGACTCCATTGAAGGTGTTCGACACAACTCCTCAAAGAAAGAAAGCAAAGATTACGGTAACGATAACGTGATTCGTCGAACAATTTGCTCAAGAAACACCCAGAAAAAGAAAAGAAAATGCATGCGAAGGAGTCAAGTGAAAACCAGCTTTTCAACGACGTTGATCCTTCTTTTTCTTTGAGATCCGAGAGAGGAGAAGAAGAAGAGATTGTAGAAGAATACGGCTTTTGTTTTCCTCGAGGATAAACAATAAAACAAGATTAATAACACTCGCGATGTTCCCTCAGAAGCAAATGTTTCTTGTTTCTTGCCCCTTTTTTTATTGTTATTCGTAAAGGCTAATTACTGTAGGCAGTGTAGGGAGAGACGCTTCTAAGCACGAATTAGTAGATTATGTTATACACTCGTACCGTGAATTTTTGTGTAATGCATGCATTCGATAATTCTAATGGAAGTATTAGGAGTACTTAATAGTTAACTACTGTTATAACAAGAGACAGATTTTTAAATTAATATTTTTAAAATAAAATATCCCAATTGACATGTAAATTGAAAAACAAAATAACTAAATTTAATCTTCATTATAAATAAAAATATTATAAATGTAAGTCGGTTCATTTTGCACTACTTAAACAAAAATAAATGTATAAAGTGAGATCTTCCATATCAAATCCTTTCGATATCATTTTTGCTGATATTGTTGTGTATGTTTGGTTTGTATGATAAAACACGATTATCGGGAACAATGATAGAATTGTATTCAAGAAAAGGTTTATTAAAGTGAGGCTTATTGTTGGAATGACTTAGATTGGTAATTGTGGGGGTCGGATTCCACCCCATCAAGGTTTATACTAAGAAAATAATCTTGAAGTATTTTCCTAGCTAATGAACAGTGTTCAGCCTAGCTGAAAATACTTACTCAAAATTTGTCAAGCTGGATTTCTGCCTAGCTGAAATCCTGCCTAGCTAAGAATGTTTATTCAGAAAATGCCTAGCTAGATTCCTGCCTAGCTGAAAGTCCAGCTCGTCAGCATTTCCTAGCTGAAATCATGCATAGCTGAAGTACAGGTCGCAAATCTTTCACGACTAGCCGAAGAGAATGACGACACTTACAATCAAACGACTACAACTGAAATGAAGCTCACACAAGATCCGACCCGAGCTGGAGTGGAGTCGGGACCGACCCAAATCTTCTCGTGCGCCGACCTGGACGCATGGTGGGCCGACCTGCACATCAAGTGATAGGCCAACCCGACCCGATTCCTTGACACCAGGTGGGCCGAGATGAATCTCCTGCTCTCGATGGACGGAGCTGAGCTTCCCTCAACGCTGAGTGGGCTGAGCTGAATCTCCTGCTCTCGATGGGCCGAGCTGAGCTTCCCTCGACGCGTAGTGGGCCGAGATGTGTCGAGATTCATCATCACGTGATGTGCCGAGCTCGGGGCAGTTAACTTGACGGTGCGACCACCTGACAAGATAAACATGAATCGTGAGCGGGTTTAAACGATAGGGAAGGAAATTGAATATAGATATGAATTTCCTTTATTCTCGTGCAGTCTAAGATTTGGTTGTAATCTCTATATAAAGAGAGTTAATCATTCATTTTTGGGGGACATCTTTTCCTACGCAAGAGAACACTTAGACTTTCTCTGACGATCTTTTATACTTCAGCAATAAAGCATAAACACTTAAACACTTTTTCGTCTCCGATTATTCGCATCTATAGAAAGTTACGAATCCCTAAAAGTTACTTTACAAGTCTTTGGTTGTGGGAATTTCGGCTCTCACAATTTGGCGCCGACTGTGGGGACTTCATAATTTTCTACTCAAAGAATTTTCGGATCATGAACCATACGAAATGGTAGATCCAGCCACCTCACGTCCTGATACCAACACTGACAGACCGTTCAGTGATATATCTCGTATTTTACCAGTTTTTATGATAATTAACATATATTTATTTATATTTTAGAGTCTATATTATTATTGTTAGAGTCCAAAAGAGTCATTATAGGTGCATGGAGGAGTTTTGGTCACTTGGTGAATTAAGGAGAAATTATGGAGCAAAAGGAAACAAATAAATGGAATGACAATGCAGAAGCAGTCCAAAGTTCTTTAAAGATCATGTCAGACGAAGTTCTTCCCTAAGAAATTTTAATCTCAAATTTTGACACGACATAGGAAATTGAGTTAGCTTCACTTTGGCGGTGATTTCAGATCATTCTGATTATTGGTTGAGTAGACATGACAGTTTTAGTAAAGACATGTCATTCTGGCGGACAGAAAAGGAAATTTCCCAAATCTCAATATCAAGATTTTTTCTAAATCTGTTATGTTAATTCTCTAAACCTATAATTCGTCATAGATCTTATAAATACTGTTCTACAACCATTGTTTAGGCTTATGCTTTATTTTTAC
>OVAP01001457.1:0-15670 GCA_900406295.1 Aurinia saxatilis | reverse complement strand
CCCCCCCCCCCCCCCCCAAGCTTTTTCTATGAATCTTTTTGTGCTAGTGGTGAGTTCCGAAAATTAATAATGACTAAGATGCAATATTGAGACTCCAGAGAAATTACAACAGACAATGTCCAACGTAACTATATTACGAAAAGGTGAATGAGAATAGAAATGGTCAAAAGAGGAAAAAAATAGATATTACCAAATAGGAAGAAAATAATTTGCTGGGGTGAATGTATGTAAATCATGTTTGTTCATATAATCACACTGATAATGTGATAGATTATGTGAAGTGCATTTTTGTTTATTTGCTACCATGATGCCCAACGTCTTTCAGTATAGCTATTTTGGATGATTCATTAGTTTCTGAAGCTTCATGTACTTAGTCTACCTTTGCAACAAGTACTTTCAAAACGTACTAATTTGAAACAGAAGAATATACTCTCATATTTTTCTTGTCACAATCTAGTAGTCCTTGTGGTTCGATATTGCACCATGGTACAATGTGTTATTGGTAACAGATTCAGAGAGATAACAAGGTGGACTAACATGCTATTGGGCTTTTCAATTGTAAGCCCATTAAAGTAACATATCTAAAGTAACATGCTGTTGGGCATGATCAAGTTATTGGTGACATTTCTAGACAAGCCTAACTCGAATGGTAACACAAATTGAACATTCAGAGAGAGATACGGTGGACTAACATAATCTTCTTCTTCTTCTTCAGTCACTAGGTGTCAGAAGGAATTTAGGTATCTTACATTTTTTTCAAGATAGTTGTGTTTTTTACATCCCAACAAAAACAAAAGCAAAACACTAATGAAAGTAGAGTCAATACGAAATTCCACATAACAAATCCTCAAATAGTCTCTCTACTAAACTTGCTGCTCTCCCTTTCCAATTCCATTAGCCATAGCTTGCTTATCTTCACCTTTCATCTCCAAGTCCTTGTCATCTTTCTCAGCATCTGTAGATTTGTCTCCTTTGTTTCCACAGTAGATGAAGTAGAGAATCAACTGAAGCGTCCCCAAAGCACATCCAAACCCATTTGGGATCTACACAAAATCCACAAAATGTTACAAAATTTAGAACTTAAAACTTTACCAAAAACAACCAAAAATGAAGAAATGAACTTACTGCAACAAAAGGGTCACGACCGATTAGACCATAGATGAACCAAGAGGTACCACAGAGGAAAACAAAGAGTGACAAGAAGAATGGCATGTACTCTACACTCTTCGTCTTTATCACCAATCTCTGTAAACCAAAACCAAACATCACAAAATCAAAACTTGATTCTCAAATAGACTAAATCTTGAATATTTTAACTTGACTTACCATGATGGAGAGTGGAGAGCCGTACATGATGATGGAGAAGACAGTAGCTGCGATACCACAGAAGAGTTTCCTTCCGTTTCCATGGAGGGCGAAGAGAGAGACGAGAGCTACTGTTGCGAATATGGTCAAGACGCAAGTGAAGATACCAAAGATCTTAGCTTTCTCCTTCTTTGGTGCGTAGAAGAGGAAAATCAACACGTAGATTGTCTCGATTACTGCTCCTGTTCCGTTGATTGTGCTCACGAGCGTGTTGTCTTTGGACACAAAGGGAAGTCCGTACCTGAAAACAGAGTAACCAAAACAGAGGAATCAAGAAACAGAGTAAGATGAAGATGAAGAAGAAGAAGAATGCTTTGAGAGTGAGTTTACCAAGCGGAGAGGAGACAGTTGAGGAGAGTCATAGGGTAAGGGATACCAGAGAACTGTTCAGTGGATTTGTTCTTGATGATTCTCTTGAACGTGATCCTAGTTTCATTTAAGAACAGAGAAAAGGAGAGATTTTAAGAAGAGAACAACGAATTAGGCCAAGAAACTGAGAGAATCAAACAATCAATTCACGAGAAACAAGAGAAGAGAGAGAGAGAGAGAGATACGTACGAAGGAGATAAGAAGAGAAACAGAGCAGTTGCATTTCCTGTAAAAGCAGAACAAGTAAGTACGATTCATGGAGGAAGAAGAAGAAAGAGATTGAGGAAATGGGTTACCGAAAACGCCGAAGATGGTGTGAGCGATGTTCATCTTGTGATATGTGAGCGACGAAAGATTTCTTCTTTATCTTGTTTGAGAGAAAGTGAGAGAGAATCTTGGTAACTGGTAAGTGATGTTGTTATCGGCAAGCATCTTCGAGAGGTATTTATCGAGAATCGGCGTGTGTGTGTGTGTGTCTATCAACCGCTTCACCGCGAAAGTATAAAAATCAAAGAAAGTAATATTAAATTTGGTGAAAGGACGTCATTAATATATACGCACAAGTTAATTATGTTATACTTTTTGTAGTATTTTTAGTGACAAATGATACTACAAAGTACAAATACAAAGTAAGATGTTAAAAAAAAAAAAAAAAAACTACAAAGTAAGGCTGATAAGATTAATATCAATACAAAAGTAATATTGTTTCGTAACATCTTTATTTTCTATTATTTTGAATTACAGTATATACAGAGATTCTCTAATAAACAAATTCTAGTTTTGGAAAACCAAGCTTTGTACTCTAATTACTTATTGTGACTTGTTTCGTTCTCCTTGAGAAGTGTGAACCCCACCCTGACATTGCTTCTGCTACAGCCACTGTGACGTTTTTTTCTTTTTCCTTAAGAAATAGTAGTAATTTTATGGTTAAATACTTGAGTTATGACAGACATAAAAACATGCTTGAATGAAATAAACACCAAAAAAATTATATATATCATATTTGTTTTTATGCTATCAAGTAGATTCTGAACAAGCCAGAATAACAACGTTGAAATGTGACTCGCCCGTGCTGCATTTTCTGCGTTGCAGTGTGGGCCCTGTGGCACTGTGGCTGGTGTTTACACATTGTTTAAGGCTACAAACCATAAATATACATTATTAATTGGTGATATTGTATCAAAGGTTTTTTTCAAGAAGCTTGTATAGACCTTTTAATAACTTTTGTTCATTGCCCTCAACAGTTAAATACAACTTTAGATCCTCTTCCACCCACATTCGCAATAGGTGTCTAAAGAAACATTAAAATTTTAAATTTATGAAAATATTAATATTTAAAAAAAAAAAAGGTCTTTAAACCGGAAAACTCCTACCTAAATTTTTTACGATAAGATATTATAGAAAGAATTAATTTCATAATATTTCCTAAAACACCCATTAAATATATGAAATAAAAATTCTCTCATAAATTTTCTGATTACATCAACGAAACCGAATCTAACAAAACGGTTAAAATATATTTTTTAGAATTACTTATTTAAGGTAACTTATATAATAAGTATATAATTCCAATTACCGTGATATAAAATCATAAATTCAATCATATTCTCTCAATTTTTATCTGATCCTTTGGTTTTGAGTTACTCTGTTTTTTTTTAATATTAATCCTTTAAAGTGGCTCTGGGAGTTCCCAACTATTCAGATGAAAACAGAGAAAATCTAAAAATGCATAATATTACGTCAACTTCATTAATGTGTCTCTTCTCCTTATCCTATCTAGTTATTCAGCCTCAAATTTATGCTTTTACGTAATCGTACCATACGCAAGAACGAATAAATTCATGCTTTATCGGGAAAAAGGAGAATGATGAATTAATGAATCCCACTTACTCTTTCCGCTTAAAGTAAGTATGGTCAAATACTCAAATTAAAGAAAAAAATGAGCCTATACCTTATTGACCCAAGTTCCAAAACCATTGGTTCATTACAATTTTAACCGGAGAAACACCAACAAAAAATCCCATTCGGTTTGATTATGAGGCTAAGGTTGATGATAGATCAATGTCGGCAGTTGAGCTGATTATAGAATATGACCTATATTAATGTTGTTTTAGTGTAGGACAAAAATCATGCAATTGGCTATTCCCACATATTCATTAGATATTGTTTAGTAAAGTGTATTTTATAAATTCAGTATAGCTATGAATCATTAACTAAATTCTGGAAAGCTACACTAATATTAGCCCCAAAACTGAAGAAATTAAAGAGTAAAAATCTCCAAAAGAAAAGAAGATGCTATATACTTGCTTAATTACTTATGGCGTTTATGAATTGACAGACTTGATCAAACCCAAATTGTTTTCCTTTCTTTGTTTGTTTTTTGGCCGGTGGGCACATCAATATTTGTTGAGATGTTGCTATTTACCTAGAAGGTTATAACAAACTGATCTAGTTATAAGTAGACAAAAACAAAATATAGCACAATAGACTGTTATTATCTTGATTCAGTCTGCATCATGCATGCTTTTTTAGCTCTCCTCATTTTTTAGTGAAACCCCTAAAAACAAATGAATTTATTGTGTTTAACCCAAAATGGTATAACTTTTTTATATAATATATGGATGTGGATTAACCGATTAATAAATGGGTAATTGTGTTTAACAGAGTAGCACAAATGATCTGATAAGTTTATGAACCACAGAAGATATAATTCTAGGAATCAACCCCAACTAAAGATTGAGCCACTGGTGAGGGCCAGACCACTCCCCATTTCTAAAATTGTGAACAGTGACCTAATCGCACGGTGCAATTAAGCTAAACGTACTATGACCACCATTTATAATATCATTATTATGCAGAGTGTATTTTACCGTTTTAAACAAACCGTATTTATTTTATAGTATGTATTTATTTTATATAATATATTTATCTCTGTCTATAATCAGAGGCGGAGGGGTCTTACACACAAAGTGGTCAGCTGACCACCATTAACTTTTTAAAATTAACGTAATTTTTTTTGAAAGTTTTATAGTGACCACGTTTAAATATTTATGTTTGACCATTTTTAAAATTAAAAATTGAAAAATGCATTTTTATTGGATTCATAAGTTGAAATATAGATACATATATGATTTCCCTAATAATCCTAATTCTAATTTTTCAGAAGAAACAAAAGTGATTGACCCCTTTCTTCGTCTTCTAGTACACAAATAGAGAAATTAGAAAAAAAATCAGTTATACTTTCAATCTGAAATTCAGGTTAATTTTATATAATATATCTAATCTAATTAATGCAAGATTGTCAACATGGTAGATTATCTTTTGAACGGATGCGGAATTCCTCAGGCCGATTGCATTGTTGAATAGTGTTAGTTACTAAGAGCATCTCCATCAAGGGTTGCTTAATGTATTGCTTATATTTTGGTGGATTGTTTAGTTTTATAAGCAACTATCCATTATTATATCAATTTTTCTTTGTTTGTTATTTACTAAGCAATTCATTAATGGAGATGCTCTAAATCACCAAAATAGAGAAATTCGGTATTTGAGTTTCTGTTTGAGTACTACGTCAATGATTGAAAGCAAAAGAAATGTTACTAATGAAAAAGGTCTAATGATGACATCAGGATACGATTCGTATCGTATCGACACCACATGGCGCGGTACAACACTTCAAAGAGTCACGTAACCCTTTCCTTTTCCAGACAAATCGACCTTCCATATCTCTTCTTTCTAAAAATTTGTTATTTTCTTCCAAGTTTTTGGACCACCACACCATTGTGTACTTTTTGTTAGAACGATCGAAAAATCCGAATGAATGGAACAAGCTGAATATATGATTACTGATAACTACCCTTTTCTGTTTTATTATCTTCTTTTCAATTTGGCTTTGAAGCATCTTATGATTTGTTCTTTTAGTTATCTGTTACTTAGCCGAGATCGGTACATTCCTAGATTCCGACTAATCTTTGATAAACTACCCGTCTCAACTGCCACTGATCAATCTTATAAATTTTTAGATTAGTACACTCGAATCCTAAAATCTCATATACATAAATAAATGTTGGACTCTTCTAGCCCACCAATTCCAGTTATTAATATGATATTTGTCCGTTTTTAAAGCCATTTTTATTGAACTCTTTCCCAAAGAGTTTTCCTCATACTAATTAGATATTCTTATAACTTGTTTCATTGTCTAAACTTTCAGATATGAGATTTGGATTTGATATCGGAGAATAAATATGATATTTCGTAGTGATTTGTCATAAATAAGTGATCAAACGAAACTTCTACTACCTAAAAGATAAGCTCTAGAGTCTAGAGACGATCAATAAATTATACAGTCTCATTCTTGATGTAACATTTGAACAGATATAAAGGGAACTTACATTCATCGACTGGGGACACATAATTTGGATGAAGAAATTTGATTATAACTTGTCCGAATTAAATATATTTTGCATGCCCTCAAAGGTAGGGCTTTCTTCTCGACCTTTCTATCTTTTCATAATTGATTTTCTTTGAAAACTTTGCCCCTTCGAATGTAATAAGTAATAATGTCACTGAAACTCTTCTTACCTACACTTTTGACCTCTAGCTCCTTCTGCATTGATGAGCAGCCACCAAATGCCCAAGTCTTACCATCACCACACAAGTTTTTGTTGTTTGTTTTGGTTGAACATCACCACGTAAAGTTACAAGATCTTTCAGAGAAATTCCTTGAACTTATTAATGCTTTCGGTACACCATGTGCAAAAGACTGCTGCAAACAAACCAATAGATTTAACTGAAGAGTAATTACTCCATTTGTTTCTTTTTAACTGAAGTTTGAAGGAATATAAGTGATCTTTTAGAGTTTCTATACATTTGTTGAGTTTTGTTGTTTTTGAGTCTCTGAATTTTGCATATTGTTTGGTCGACTGTTTTGGAATTAATGTTATATCAAGTTTTGTTGTGAAAAAAATAAAAATTTAACAATTTCTAAAATGTATGTAAAAAGGCAAAACATCAGTTATTAAAAAACAGATGGAGTATTAGGGAAGATGTCAAATCTCTGATGTTTTCATCACCGTCCATACTATAACTAAGCTTTGTATCTTACTTGAAATGGAAACTTTCTATTTGATGTGGTGGCTGTGTATATGAGGAAGGCTTGTTTGTGATTAGAGACACTCCAAACAAACATTTTTGGACCCATTCTGATGAAAAAAGATCTATGAACACATGGAGTGATGATTTTTTCGTGTGGAACTCTGTTTCGTGGGAGTGTATTATTGGTATCTTGTTTGTATATTACTGTAACAAAACTTGTCCTTCCGTAGACAACCGTCTCTTTCAGATATCTGATTTTTTCTGTTAAGCCAAATCAGATGTCGGAAACAAAACTCAGTGTCTTTTGATCCGTCTAGATCAATATGCAGCAGAATATCTATTTAGTATTTGTTGAGCTCGACTAATTTGACTATGATCTCTCTAAACCCATAATTTGTAACAAATTACTCTGCCTTGTTGTTTTATCTACAGGTAAACTACAGTAATGTTCAGCTGAAATGCTCATAGCAATGTCCATAAGAGTTGTTTGATTGAGCTAGTACTTTCTTCCATTATATGGCAAGAGCCTCATCAATCAGTTCGTCGAGTGGTTATATTCTGGTTTAGACGAATTGAACCAAATCCGGCATTAACCGGCTGTCATACTTGGCTCGTTGGCTTATCTGATCAAATTTGGTTTCTTTCGTAACATAAAGTGATAAAAGTAAAACAGTAAATCTCGAAGAGAAGTATCAATTCTATCGTTTCATGTTTGCCAGATTTTAGTGAAATAATTTTCATTATGAGATTCTTGTGGTATGTACAAACAGTTCAAGTACACAAAACTATGGATAATCACAAAAACTCAACTGTGATTGATTTTCCTATAATATAAGGATTCTCGTTGAATGTTAGAAACCTGGATAATACTCACGGTAGAGGCATAGGAGGTCTCCAGCTACTGAACTGGACTAGTTCTCTATTCACAAAACTGCCATTGTGCAGCCAAAACGTCTCAGTCGATTGGTGGAAATGTCTCACTTTGCGTTGAAGCTCCCACATAATTCCTTTAACTGCACTGCATGGTGCAGCATCTGGACCATAAACAAACAGACACCTTATTTGCCTACCACGGGCTATCATTCCTTCAATATCTCTATCTGCGAAGCATATCAGGAAAAAAGAAGTCTTAGAACTCCAGAATCTTAGCATATTTGTTGATATTCTCAAAAGAAATAACTTATTGATACCTGATATTGAAGCTAAGTAATCAAGAAGCTCTGTGCCTATTCGACTCGATGGCCATTTGATGGATACCTGACCATAGTCAATGACATTCTGGAAAGGAAGCTCGGCATGGTCAGACAAGAGAACTGGGACACATTCCTGAACAAGCAAAATCACAATATTATAATAGATAAGCAAGTTATAGACTATAATAACAACTTTGGGGAAAGAGATTAGATATCAGACCACAAAGAATGATTCATAAAAGCGAAGAGTCCATGATGATTCCCCACGAGGAGCGAGGCAGAACTTGGCGTTCCTCAGATGTTCAAAATATGTACTCCTTCCAAACTTTTCGGTTCCACTGAACTTCAAATCTGGACATTCCAACTGTTCACAAAACCATTCATGAGAAGCCAGCGGGGAAAAGACAACCACGAAGAACATACAATAGCTCAAGCAGATTGTTAATGGTTTATTACAAATTGTATGAGGAGCTTTATGAATAAATAATATAACACTAACCTTATCAGGAAACTGCTTTGAGAGGTCTATCAATTTAAGTCTACCAGCCTTCCCTTGCGCACGACCCAAATAATTTGCTAAATACTTCCTCTTTGACAGAGGCAAAGGCTGAACATCAGGTTGTCCTTTTTTTATCATAGCATCATCTACGTTTCCTGGAATGATTATATCTTTCCATGTATTAAAGGCAGTAGTGTCTTTCTTGTCAGTTCGGTCACCCTGCATCCACAATCACTGAAGCATTCATATTTTTCTGAAACAAACTCTAAGAACCTAGCTCAAATTATTTCCTTGAATGATTCTATAAGTAGGAACATAAACCATGAGATCTACTCGAATCCACCAATAAAAAAAATTCCAATGAAAATTCTGGAAAACAGAGACACATCAGTTTAAGGGCCATTCACTACCAAATATACTTCAGAATACAAGAAGTTCTTAACCAGCAGACAAGCTAAGTACCTCGGGAGTGAGGATAATAGAACGATTGATAAATGTTGACCAGGATCGAAACAAGTGAGCTCCAGCACCACTGCAATAGCATAACAACAAAAAACCAAGGTAAAAAAATAACATTAAATGATACAATTCATCGAAGCAACTTTATTTAAAAGTTCCACATAAGTGAATAATTGACAACAACAATTCATATACCTTGGAAAAACAAATATATGATCACGACCACCGGACCTTCGAAAATAAGGCATCTGACTCAAGACCTAGTGAATCAGAGAACACGAGAACCAATACTTAAAGATCGTAAATCAAAACAAAAACCATCAGCAAGTGACGAATTCACCTACCTTGACATAAGTCTGATTAATCTCCTTGTCATTAAGACCTCCCATCATTCTTACACACTTAACATAAGCCGGCACAAAGAACAGATCCGCCTCATCTTTCTTACTCGTTCTAAACTTAGACTCCATAAGCAACTTATGAATTTTAACCTAATCATCAAACAGAAAAATTGCATAAGAATCACACACTGAAACAACCAAAACACACACTAACTACATTTCCAAATCCAGAAACAGAGTGATTTCGAAGATCACCTGAGATCCCCATTGGCCTTTCAAGCACGAGGTGGTTTTAACACCACCATCTCTACCATACATAAGCTCTTTCAAACCATCGATCTCATTCTCATCGTATACATAGATCTTCAGCGAGAGGTGAGACCCGTACCCTCGCTCCGGCCACGGTAGAATCCCGTTATCAGTCGTGGCTCCGGAAGAAGAAGAAGAAGCACGACGAAGATCAATCGCCGGAGTAACGGAATCGGAGAACCACTGATCGAAAAGCCTGGTGACGAAGAAAGTGGAGACGACGAGAAACAGAGCTCCAATCTGGTGTGTGCGAGTGCAGGGAGTAGCGTAGTGATTGTAAGCACCGAAGTTTCTAGGCTTACTTGTTAAGCTCGCCATTTCTCGATCTCACTGCTTCTTTGAATTCTTTACAACATTTTGTTTCTTCTTATTATTAGATCTTGCAAAGACGAACGAGATTATAAATTCGGTGTTAACAAAACGGCGCCGTTTCTAACCGGAAAATAATTATGCAAAAAGGCCCAATGAGTTTACAAGAAGAACATGGGAGCCGGCCCAGTTTAAAAGAATTGATGCACTGGAGAACTCGCCGGCCTCTTTGACAAAGGTGCTGAACCGAACCCAAATGGGTATCCGAACACCTACCCCTACTGCAATTGTGAGAAAGAAAAATATGGTTCAAGTGTTACAAACACAAATATGGCTTAAGGCAAAGAATAGTCCCACTAGTGACCGCTCGTGGCAACAAAGATGAAGACTGAAGCTCCTTGTGAACTGTGGCATGACTCTTCGATCTACTTTAAGAGTTCTGGTTAGATGTTTCACCCACAAACTCTCCTCTTGGTCTTGGTTTGGTTTAGTTATCTGACTGATTGTAGTTTGTAGTTTCTCTGGTTTATTTGGCTCTATATTCAGTCAAAAATCTAAAACTTAACATTTTACCCCAAAAAAGTGTTACAAAGACATGAGAGTTTCTATGTGGTTTGAATAAGTATATAGGACACAGACACGTTTGAAGTCAATGAGTCCATTACGACGCCAAAACTGCTCATCCAAATCTAAATCAACTACGACTCTTCTGAAGTTGTTTCTCTTTGGATAAAAAAATAGAATATAAAACGGATTCACCAAATCTGTTGGTGTATACATAAACTCGCCGGCCTCATTGACACCACTTAGTTCTAATGACGCATTCGAAATTGGATCCCGTCGAGGAAAAGGTAAATGAACATGTTTAGAAGACCACTCTTGTTTCTCAGCATCCTCCAAAACCCACATTGTAACATCATCACCTTTTGAAATAATACAAGCTAACTTCCCCTGGTACGATACGAGAATATCACGACAAGGGATCCATGGCACTTTAAGCGTAGTAATCTTTCCAGATCTGTCATGGAACCTGACTAAAAACTGATCAAAATAATCAAGTTTCGAAGAGGCTCTGTAATACACAACTCCGTTACTGCATTGTCCAGAGCCTAGAGGGAAGTGTTCAGGGGTATCTTGGATGACTCTCCATGATTCTTGAGCTCCTCCTCCCAGATTACGAACCAGAGGCTGCTTGTTACCAGGCATATAGAGATAGAGCAGTTTGTATGTAGCATCTATAGGGTCGAATCAAAAATTCCATTTCGTCTCCCCAACCATTGGGTTTGGGTAAGGATGAGATGCACCTCATAGTGGGGTTCCAAATTTCGAGAGTTAGGGTTCTAGTAAAGCATATCAAGCCGTGGACTGACGTGTTCGATACAAAGCAAGAATTAGGTGGATATGTCATCTCGAACGTATGCACGGGCTTGTCCGAATTCGGATTTATGGAGAAAACAAAGAGCTTGTCGTGGTTTTTCAACAAGATGAGAAGATGAGGACTTGCCTTGGCCGCAAAGGAGTTAATGAAAGATGGAAGAGTGGTGACTGATGACCAAAGCTTTGACACGCAGCGAAACTTAACAACAGATTTCGCAGGCAACCTTGAGAGTATCTCGATGATCAAATCCAGAGGCAAGGACGTTGTTGCTTCTTTCAACTGTTTTCCCCTCCTCTCCTCTAAACCTTGTAGATTAGTTACTGGAGTACTAATCCGCACCTTGTGTGGACTATATTTTAATTTTTTATGTTATATTAAATACAAAATGATTAATTACAGTAAATAATTTTAAGGAATTAGTAAGATAATATTATAGGTTTGTGTTTAGCCAAACTACATAGCCGACTCCTACAATTTTTCGCATACACATAATGAGAGCATCAACCTTTAATTTCAAATTATGCTATGTTAAACTTGAGATATTTACGTTGTTCAAGTACTCCTGGGGAATCAACACGTGCATCAGAAGAATGAACGGCCCATGTGTTTTTTATATCGTCTCATGTACCTCTGTCAGTGCACTGCAAAAAACTACATAAAAAACACACCACAGATGAAAAAACCATATTATGTTTTGAATATATCATAATATTTTTGATTTAAGAAGTATTTTCAAATAAAAAGAATTCATATATTTTTAGATTTAGCTATGCTAAAATTTATGTTTATTTGTAAATTGATTTCATAATTACAATATATAATAGTTTAAATAAAAAATAAAAACATATTATGATTACTCAAAATTTACTAAAAACAATGAAAACATATTATGTATATCCATCTACTTTTTAAACCAAGAAGTGTATTTAAAGATCTTTTACAAATTATTATTATAATATTAGTTTTGCTGAGTTTGGTTACCTAAGTTATTTTAAAAAGAGGAAATCGCTAGAATTAAAAAATGACTTCACTAATTAGGTAATGTCTTATGTATGTTCTTGGATTTGACTCTAACAAAAATTCATGAACATATGTGGATTTTAATTATAAAAAAAAACATAACAATTAAGTAATGGCTTATGTATGTATATGGATATACTCTAAAAAAATCCAAAAACATGTGTGGGGTTGTAAAAAAAAAACATAACAATTAAGTAATGGCTTATGTATGCTTGTGGATTTTACTTTAACAAAAATCCAAGAACATGTGTGGATTTTAATTTTTTTTAAACATAACAATTAAGTAATGACTTATGTATGCCCGTGGATTTTACTCTAACAAAATCCAAGAACATGTGGATTGTAATAAATAAATAAAAACATAACAATTAAGTAATGGCTTATGTATGTCCGTAGATTTTACTCTAACTAAAATCCAATAACATGTGTGGATTTTAATATAAAAATATCATAACAATTAAGTTATGGCTTATGTATGCATCTGAATATTACTCTAACAAAAATCCAAGAACATTTGTGGATTGTAATTAAAAAACATAATAATTAAGTAATTGCTTATGTATGCCCGTACATTTTACTCTAACAAAAATCCAAGAACATGTGTGGATTTTAATAAAAAAATATAACAGTTAAGTAATGACTTATGTATGGCTGTGGACTTTTCACTCATCTTTTATATTAAATATCAATTTTAAGTAAATGTGATATGATATAACAACAATCTAGACTAATGTCACAACCCAATGAAAATATTTTTTTTAGAAAACTAAGTAAATGATATTATTCAAGTAAAGAAAGATTTTTTTTTATGATTTTTGTATTCTTAGATTTATACCTTTAAATGCTGTCGACAAAAAGAGTTTTTATATCTATGAGCCAGTGAAAGATGATTTATAAAAATAAAAAAGATTTCCAAAGCCATCATTCACTCTTTTTTAATAAATTTCTTTTTGAAGGTGTGTGACGAAATTTAAAAAACACGGACTTATATCATTGACATATTGTCTGGCGTTAAATCCTGCTAACACGGGTAGAAAATCCTGCCAACACGGGCTGAGTTTGGTTACCTAAGTTATAAAAAAGAATCCGCCATATATTGTGATCAAGATTACTCAAGATTTTACTAAAAACAATAAAAATTTATTATGTATGCCCGTACACGTTTTAAACCAAGAAATGTATTTAAATATTTTTTACAAAATTATTGTTATAATATTACTGTTTTTTACAAAATTATTTTTATAATATTAGTTTCACCGACATATATTAAGATCAAGATTACTCAAAATTTTACTTAAAACAATAAAAATGTATTATGTATGCCCGGACACTTTTTAAACCAAAAAAATATATTTAAGATTTCTGCGTTTATTAAAAAGGGTCCGACATATATCGAGATCACGATTACTCAAGATTTTACTAAAAACAATAAAAACATATTATGTATGCCCATACACATTTTAAACCAAGAAATGTATTTTAAGATTTTTTAAAAAAATTATTGTTGTAATATTAGTATTTTTACAAAATTATTGTTATAATATTAGTTTTGCCGACATCTATTGAGATCAAGATTACTCAAAAAAAATTCTTAAGCAAATAAAAATGTATTATGTATGCCCGTACACTTTCTAAACCAAGAAATATATTTAAAGATTTTCTGCGTTTATTAAAAAAAGTTTGACATATATTGAGCTCACAATTACTTAAAATAATAAAAACATATTATGTATGCCCGACACTTTTTAAACCAAGAAATATATTTATAGTTTTTTTACAAAATTATTGTTATAATATTAGTTTTGCTGAGTTTGGTTACCTAAGTTATTAAAAAGAGTGATATATATTGAGATCAAGATTACTCAAAATTTTACAAAAAACAATAAAAATGTATTATGTATGCCCGTACACTTTTTAAACCAAGAAATATATTTGAAGATTTTTTACAAACTAATTGTTATAATATTATGTATACATGTATACTTTTAAAACCAAGAAGTGTATTTAAAGATTTTTTTACAAAATTATTGTTATAATATTAGTTTGATATATAATTTACATATTTGATATAATCCTAAATTTAGAGAGATACATACGTCAATCAGATCCAAAAGAAATGGGAAAACATAAAACATGATGGTTAAATTTTCATATGTATGGTTATTGACATGTATGAGCATAAAACAAAAACATAGTCATCGTAGAAAAAATCATTGGGGGATAAATATGTGCTGGAGAGGAATAAGAGAATGGGGGACGGAGATCCTACCCCGGTTTCTAGAACCGAATCAAAGCTCCTAATGACTTTAGGAGCAAATGCAAGTGGATTCCGAGATTCAATCTGTTTGCGAGTAGCCAAGACGGTATCTTCATGAATGGGCTTGTTGAAGCAATCAATACATGAACATGGCTCAATGCAGTAGACTCCATCAGCAAGGCATTCACAGTAACTGCATACAAACATCAAGAGACTCAGAACACCAAACTTTTTGAAGAGTCAAAGATCAAAGAAGTGGAACTTGAAGCGAGCTTACAGTTTCACACACTAGGACTTTTTGCAGTTGCATCGCTTACATGACTTGAAGCGCCATTGTGTTGTATTGTAAACCCACGAGCATCTTCCCATGACATGAGTAATCATGAGTGACATATAGGGGAAAAGAAACTACTACACCCTAGACGCAGAAACGCAGAATTGAAATACAGCAGATTTAACTTGGAAGAATACTCACATTCTCGGTCTTGGAAAAACAACGATATTGTATGTTTATTTACTTTTCCACTAACAACTCTACATAAAGTAAACAAAACAGTCACAGGACACAATCAATAAGTAAGCAGTTGACGAAGCGGAGACAACAACCACAAAATAACCATAAAAAGGAAATGTAATAAGAGAGAAGCTCTTCATGTTGGAAGTCAGTTGTATATGTTATCAAATAATTTACATACTCATTACTGAGTCTGCAAGGAGTATGAAAAGAAGATGATCAATATAAATAGAGTAATTATCAAAGAGAAATATAGTGCATGTCATGAACTCTCAGATGGCTTGTTCGCTTTTAAGGTTTTGGATCATAATACTCATTGTTTGCAACAACTGAACAGAGACTGCTACCATCCTGCTAACCCTCAAAATATGCTCACAAACTCTCCCAGTACTTGCTTCTCCATAAAAAATCTGCGATGATCGCAAATATTAATTAACATTTGCAAAAAAGAAACTTAAGGGCGATTGGTAAATGGCGCAAAGACTCACTCAAAGAATGAGGGATAAGGCTGATCCCCATTGTGTGGGTAAAATCACACAATCACTATTTGTTCGAGGTTCTTTAAT
>OVAP01001456.1:0-23646 GCA_900406295.1 Aurinia saxatilis | reverse complement strand
TTTAAGTCATTGTGGCAAGCAGGATGCTGCATGTATGAGATGGCTGCTCATAAACCTCCTTTCAAAGCTACTGTAAGTGTCTTTATAAGCCTCTTTTGAATTAACATCTTTGATGTAAAATGTGAAAACTTGATTGCAGGATGTCCAGACATTGATCACCAAAATACACAAACTGATAATGGATCCTATCCCTGCCATGTATTCTGGTGCATTGTAAGTTTAAAAATCATTCTCTCTGTTAGCATTAACCGGCTCCCTGTACCAACCTCTTTTNTTGTAAGTTTGAAAACCATTCTCTCTGTTAGCATTAACCGGCTCCCTGTACCAACCTCTTTACCTCCCTTATCTGCAGCCGAGGCCTCATCAAAAGTATGATGAGAAAAAATCCTGAACTCAGGCCTAGTGTATGTTTCCTTTGGTTCTTATTTTTCTCTAGATGATGAGTAAATCCTTTTGTTCTTAAATCATGAAATCATAACTGAAACTAAGCATTGTTGTTATCTCACTGCAGGCTAACGATCTGCTTAACCATCCTCATCTTCAGCCTTACATCAGTATGGTCTATCAGAAGCTAGAGAATCCTAGGCGAAGCACTTTTCCTCTTCGGTGCTCTGAGGCGAGCGCTACAGTGCAGGAAAGAAGACATTCTTTTAGCAACGACAGGAGAGTGAATCCGTGTGTCTCTGATACAGAAGCAGGCTCTTTGTCTTCTTCGGGAAAAGGATCTCATTCACCGATGTTTAACTTAAGAAAAGTCTCGGAAGTAACTGTTGGAGTCGTCAGTGAAAAGAGTGTTGCTCAAAGGCAGGAAGGAGCCAAGAAGCAATCAGGTGCAGCCAAAACACCGAGACTGGTTAGGACCCCAGCTAAAGAGTCTGGCGTGTCAAAGAGGCTTGAAACTCCATCAAGCACGCCGCGAAGTGTTCCCAAACATGAACTGGTAAAAAGAAAAATCAAAGCTTATTAAGTCCTTGAGATACAAACAAGAGAGTGATCTCTCTCTCTCTTCTTTGCTTTTTACAGACAAAGGTGTTGAATCCTACAGAAAGAAGGAGGAGAGTATCTCTTCCGTTGGTTGTAGAGAACCCTTACACTTATGAATGCGGCCCAAATTCACCAGATGTTTCTGTAAACACTCCAAGATTCGACAAGATCGCTGAATTCCCTGAGGATCTCTTCCAAAAGAGAGATAAAGCAGTAGAAAGGCGCTCTTCCTCTCCTCGGCTTCCTCCTCCGCATCCTCATCAGGAAAATTCGAACAGTTCGATGACCAAAGACAAGTGTACAGTACAGACAAGGTCAGTTTCAGAGGTAAAGCAGAGAAGGTTCGACACTTCTTCGTATCAGCAGCGTGCAGAGGCTTTGGAGGGACTGCTGGAGTTCAGTGCGAGGCTATTGCAGCAGGAGAGGTACGATGAGCTTGGGGTTCTGCTTAAACCCTTTGGACCCGAGAGAGTGTCTCCGAGAGAGACTGCCATCTGGTTGACCAAGAGCTTCAAAGAAGCTTCCGTCTAGATCAAGCAACTCTTTTTCTCTCTTGTCTTGTAATTAAATAAAACGGCGGTGCTTGCCCTTCTGACTTCTTCAAACGGCATGTTTTCCGATTGTTGTGTTGGACCCTTTATTTGTGATTTCATTTGACATTTTAAGATTTGGGTTGTTTTTTAATAGTGTTACTTGAAAGTAGTGGGGCTTTTTCATGGATATCGTAAAAGAACTTCCATGAATAACAAAAACATCCTAACTTTGCCTTAAGCGTCATACTTAGCTCTGTAAATTCATACTACCTAATCATAAACAACTCTGCCGTTTACATGTTTCTTACTCAAGTATATATATCACATTCCCATTACTTCCTTATACAATACATTGTCTCGGAAACCAAACTAACAAAAATGCATGAATTTTATTTGATTGCTGAGTAAATAAATGTGAAATTTACATACAAACTATATGAAAATTTATACAGCGTAATGGAAATTATAGAGAAAATCCAAACTAAAAACCAAACAAAAAGTTTTATCTTTGAGACTCCTAAAAACCGAAAGAATCGACAATTAAAACTTAGGGAAACATAAAATTCGGAAGATTTTTTTTATTACCAAATCAACTAGAGAGTGCGTAAAATTCACAATGTGAAAACATGTAGAATGTGTCACCAGATAGAACAAGCCACCTAACTAACGATCTAAAGACAGGATGACACATTCAGTTTGTTTTACACATAATGAAATTCATTTAAGTCTCCAATGTTAATAAGATAACCAAAAAAAAATTCTACTACCGAATCAACTAGAGAGTGCGTAAAATACACAATGTGAAAACATGTAGAATGTGTCACCAGGTATAACAAGCCACCTAACTAACGATCGAAAGACAGGATGACACATTCGGTTTGTTTTACACATAATGAAATTCATTTAAGTCTCCAATGTTAATAAGATAACCAAAAAAAAATTATACTACCGAATCAACTAGAGAGTGCGTAAAAATCACAATGTAAAAACACGTAGAATGTGTCACCAGGTAGAACAAGCCACCTAACTAACGATCTAATGACAGGATGACACATTCGGTTTGTTTTGCACATAATGAAATTCATTTAAGTCTCCAATGTTAATAAGATAGCAAAACAAAATTCTACTACCAAATCAACTAGAGAGTGCGTAAAAATCACAATGTAAAAACATGTAGAATATGTCACCGGGTAGAACAAACCACCTAACTAACGATCTAATGACAGGATGACACATTCGGTTTGTTTTGCACATAATGAAATTCATTTAAGTCTCCAATGTTAATAAGATAGCAAAACAAAATTCTACTACCAAATCAACTAGAGAGTGCGTAAAAATCACAATGTAAAAACATGTAGAATATGTCACCGGGTAGAACAAACCACCTAACTAACGATCTAATGACAGGATGACACATTTGGTTTGTTTTACACATCGTGAAATTCATTTAAGTCTCTATTGTTAGTAAGATAGCAAAACAATTTCTCCCTTAGAAAAACTCTAAAAAAAACGAATACTGGAAAAGAAAAATTTGAATAGTCAAGTAAAGAATCAAATAGACCTCTCCATGACGAAGCACTCGAATATTGAAGTGTTCTGACTCCTTTGTTGCACCTATAAAAATATAATCAACGAAGATTGTTAAAAACATATATACATAAACAATTCAAACTTCTTTGGTGAGTACTAACAAAATCAAAGGCCATTAGCTAATTGTAAATTTCACAGGAAGTCCATTTTGATCTTAATATGTCTACTAATCTCTTTGTTTAAAATATTAAGAGAATAATGAAAATACCTTTCACCATTGAAAAAATGGTTCGGACTTCGGACATCATTAAATTGTTCTGACTCTTTTGTTGCACCTAAAAGAAAAAGAACAAGAGAAGATTATAACATATATACACAAAAGCAAATTCAAACTTGTTCAGTGATTGTTAATTTGTTACACCTTGACATTTACTTGAATACCTAAAATCAGAGGCCCATTAGCCCATCTGAATCCTATAGTATTAACATCTCTAGTGCCTAAAACATTATAAGAGAATAGTGAAAATACCTTCACAATTTTAAAATGGTGCGGACATCATTTTAGTATGTTGAGCTTCTCATCATTGTTCTTCCCTCTCTCCATTTCCATAGCCTTAGCAAATATTGGATGATGAACTTGAAGATATCCTATTGAAGATGTAAGCAAATAAACCCGTATAGTCAGATATCTGTAATTCTTGTCAGATATCTGTAATTCTTGAAGATATCCTATTGAAGATGTAAGCAAACAAACTCGTACGCACCAAAGAGATCAGTTAGAATCAATATTTTAGTACGTTGAGCTCTGTCACAATATCACCATTGTGCTTCCGTCTTTCTTGTTCCATACTCTGTTTTATTAGCGATCAGTTAGAATCAATATTTCAAAAAACAGAACCAATAGTGTTTTCTTGTTCACTGATTATAAAAAAACAAGGTTAGGAGGAGAGCGTCACCCGCGAGAATTGCCATGTCTGAGCCGTAGTGGATCATCTTCGGACTGGATCATTCTCTAAATGATGAACTTGATCGAATCCGCCAAGTACCAAAGCAAAATTACATTTGAGTATTCTGTAAAATGGATATCTTTCTCTAAAACTAAAGAGTAAAGAGACTCACTCTCAACATCTCTCTCTCTGTTTTAAACTTAAAGAGACGACGAAGAGTTTTTGATTTGAACAAAGATTAAATTACTAACGGTCATATTTGTTTAATATAAACCAATTTAATAATAATACAATTAAGGCCCATTTGGGTTTTCGAGAAAATAAGAGCACTGATCAAGCAACGGTTTTCTCTCCTGTCTTGTAATTAACTAAAAACGGCGATGCTTGCCCTTCTGACTGCTTAAAACGGCATGATATGCGCCTTTACTTGTATTTTTAATACTTGGGTTGTTTTTTAATAGTGTTACGAAAAGTCGGGGTTGTTATGGTGATTACTTGAAAGTAGTGGGTGGATAACGAGAATTTAGGAAGAAGGGGGAAAATCGGAGAGTGATGGTGATGGGTCTGAACGGAGAAGACAAAGAGATTCTGTTTCTGGAGCCGTACCAAGTCTCCTTCTCCGATCTTCTTCTCTCCTCTCGCTTTCACTCTTCCTCTCTTTGTCGATCCATTTCTCGAAATGTCATGGAAGCTCTTGGTCCCACTGGTCCTGGCCTTCTCTGTGTCACCGGCGTCATTGGCTCCGCCTTCCTCCGCCGTAGACTCCTCCCACTAGCTCGCAAGCTGGCTCTTCTTGATCCCGATAAGCGGAATCGCATTCTCAAGGTAATTTCAACTTCATTTCACATATTTCGGAACTTTTGACTTCAGCGATTAACTCGATTCATCGTTATTGGCGAAGGAGCACCACTTGGGAAGTGACGTTTCTCTCAAGAATCCTGAACGAGATGTCTCCTCCTTTGCTATGCAGCTTAATGATGAAACTAGCTCTAATTCTTCACACCCCAACCTCTGCTTTAGAGATAAACAGGAGGACGATGATTTCAAGAATCTTGGTGGTACATTTAAGGAACTAGGGTTTTGTATGAGGGAATTGGGTTTGTTGATAGCCCGTTTATGTGACAGGGAGATTGGTGAAGGCCTTCTCCACCAGACCTTACTTCACTCCTGCACTGCTAAAGGACGTCTTATACATTATCACTCTGCTGCTGATAAATCTGCTCTCAGAGAAGCTCAAAGCTCTGTCAAACGAGTTTCACGCAAGAATGCTGCTGAGCTAGAGTTTAACCAGAGAGATGGGACTCACTTCAGTCTGTGGCAACAGTGGCATTATGATTATGGGATCTTCACCATTCTCACGGATCCTATGTTTCTATCATCCAATGGCTATGAGGAATGCAATTTGCTAACCACTCACTCTTATCTGCGCATCTATCATCCCAGCAACAACAAGTTCTACATGGTCAAGACTCCACAGGACAGTTTTATTGTTCAAATTGGAGAATCTGCTGATATTTTGTCCAAAGGGAACCTACGCTCCACTCTCCACTGTGTGTGCAGACCAGAAAAGCTGGAGGACGTAAGCCGTGAGACTTTTGTGGTGTTCTTACAGCCAAAGTGGAGCCAGACCTTCTCAGTCTCAGAACATACACTGGAACATCTAAGGTCAAATTCTCTACAGAGAGAGCTGCCTGATACGGATGAGTTTCCTAAAACGGACATACAGAGAATTGTTCCACCTCTATCGTCTCGGTTGAGGGATGGGATGACATTTGCCGAGTTTTCTCGTGAGACAACAAAGCAGTACTATGGAGGGAATGGTTTGCAACCTACCAGATAAAATGAAACCACCAGGTAAAAAACTTGTCTAGTCTTTAGGGAGTTAGTCTAATGTGATCTCTAGGTAGTCAAAATTTCAGAACAGTGGTGAGTTGAAGCCAAGAGTAAGGAGCCAAGAAGAGAGATTATAGGGATAGTTGGGATTCGTCTTGTGTACTTCGATGTTGGAGTCAAAAGGAACAGTAAAAGCTGTTACATCGTTTTCACAGTCAAAAGCTCTCTCTTTCAAATATGCTTTTTTGTTTTTTGCTCCTCTCTAGTCTCTCTCGTTGAGTCTGTTAATGTTCCTGTTGTGCCTCCCCTGATGCTGTTCGAAGCTAACAATTCTTGTTTTGTTTGTTTGTTTTCAAGCTTCGCAATGAGACAAAGTGGTGTTATTAAAGTAAAAGCTGCTTCTTACACAGATAATATTCCTTTAGGGGAATCAACATTTTTTCATTTATCGTTTTTTCATGAATGCCTCTCTCGTACGTGTAGATTAAATCGAACAAAAGTGTTTTTTGCTCGCAAAACGTTTTCTTTTGTGAATTCAAAACAAAGTTTCTTCATTTCTAGGATGCTTGCTTTGACTTGGAGGTGCTTTTGCGGAGAAAAGGGGACCTTGGTTTCAAAACCATGGAAGTGGATATTGGGGAGTAGGTAATAACTAGGTAAGCATATATCAAAAAGCAAAAGAAGATGGAGAAAAAGTGCTTTAAAGAAACAATAAGATGGAAAAGAGGATTCATATGTTCATCATTCAAATTCAATTTTTAATAGTATGTGGTATAAAATACACACAACTTAGAAACAAGAACAATGATTGCAGGCAAAGGAATAATCAGAGAGACAAAATGACAATTTTCTAAGGGATCATAAATAATAGAAAATGTGGGTATCCCTAGAGGGAGGTAGACAGAGCAAAAGGGAATAAAGGGTGTATCTTTATTAAATGGTCACCCACCTTGAATTTCAAAGTGCATTATGTATTACATAGCTTACACATAACACATGATATTCTGAATAACATGTAGTATATGCACTTTGAGACATCTAATAATACCCAATAAGATCAATGTGTATATATATATATAAACAGTTATGTTTTGTACAAGAGAAAATTATAAGTTTTTGATTGTGTAGCCTGACCATAAAACTCTCATCAAAACCTTGATGTATGTATAGTTGATGATGGTATTAGAGTGGTGAATGAGTAGATTAGATAAATGACGAAATTGCCATTGAAGTGGAGAGAGAGAGGAAGAAGTAGAAGGTGACGTAAGGGAAAGCATGCGAAGCAGCATGTGTAAATGTACGCAAAGGTCGCAGCTTTGTGTTTCAAAACCAATGCAAAAGGGGAACACTGTGTAAGATGGAGAGAGGGACCAAATTAAGAGACTCTGCTCAAATCAAACGCAGTCGTTTCACTTCTTTTCTTTCTCACCTTTTATTTTATTTACTAGAAGTACTTTGGTCTTTTGGAAGAACATGAGAGTGTTTTATACTAAAAACTAGGATTACTTTGTTATCCCAAATCAATAATGTGATTAGTTGATCGAGTTAAAGGCAAAATACAAGGATCACTTTATTCGCTCCTTTTATTTTTATTTTCTTTAACAAGGATCAATGTAATAGTTTTGATGAGTATCAAACAATAAACAAATGGGGAAGATGCGGCTCTTATTATTGAAAGAAAAGGGACATCTTTTTTATTATCCATTATTTACGCAACGACTACATATACCATACCACACACACACTCTCAATGAGAAAATATTTCTCCCAACGAAAAAAAAAAAGTGAAACAGCTAAAACATTTTGCTTTTTGTGTTGCTATATATATACACACACTAAGTTTTCTCTGTCAAGTCCACATAAAACAAAAGAATATGGAGAGAGAACTAAGACGACCGAACCCAATAAACAGTTCTCGCCGGCCGGAGATATTAACTTCAGGCACACAACTACCGGAGAGCCCACGAGGCCCAATGGAGTTCTTGTCTAGATCCTGGAGCGTCTCTGCCTTGGAAGTCTCCAGAGCTCTCAACACTGCAAAATCTAACAGAGCTCCTTCCTCCGTCAACACTCCTATACCGGAAGAAACCAACTCTGAAGCTGAGAAAGAGAAAGAAGAATGTCCTCCGGAGAACACCCAGTTCTCCTTCGCTGCCTCTGCTACTTCTCAGCTTGTTCTCGACCGCATTATGTCTCAATCCGTACGCTTCTATACTCTGTTTTAGACCTACTCTGTTTTTGTCCGTTATTATTAATGGTTTTAAAAATGGTTCACAGGAAGTGTCGCCGTTAACCTCCGGGAGGTTATCACACAGTAGTGGCCCACTCAACGGTGGTTCTTTCACGGAGACAGACAGTCCTCCCATCTCTCCCTCCGATGACTTTGACGACGTCGTCAAGGTACTTTCTTTTCGTTTTAGGATTTCAAAACATCTTTTCGAAGAATGCAATTCTCGTGCTTTAGGATTTGTTATGCAAAGTTCAAAAAAAAAAAAAAAAGCAAGCGAAAAAGGACAGTTCAGAAGCATAAGTAACCTTTAATTCTTCAGACAAAAACCCACACATTTGACTTTGACTCTCTCTAGTCTTCTGACTCTCTGCTTTTACAACTTGTGTAATTAAACGTCTCCCTCTATTAAATGAAGATACCGAAATTAAACAAACTCTAATTCACCATATATGTGTTCATTAAAAATACTAGCATGAAATATTGGTGATAAGTCACCAATCCTCTAGTCACAAATAGAAATCCTCCTTAAATTCGGTCGTCTCTGGTCTCGGGACTCTAATACGCACTAACAATTCGGTCGGCGATGGTATAATAACTAAAGCGATAGATAGGAATAGGATCACCAAAGATTTCTTTTCATTAATTGCTTTGTCTCCTAAAGCATTTACTTGATAAAGCTTATAGACATGAGAACAGGAGTGTGACTGTAATGCCTAGACCCCCCTTATGTTTGCCTCCTTTCGTGAAATCATCGGGAATTGCTCTCATTCACACTTTTCTAAAGGACTAGTCACTTTACCTCAATTTCTTTTCATTTGCTTCACTATTTCATTTCTTCTACAATCCCCGAGATAATTATATTAACTCGTTCTGATATCCTGGTTAATCTTAGGTCTTAACCAATCCTACTATTGACCTTTGCAGTATTTCCGCACCCACAACACCATACAGCCTCTCTTCTCTGGTACAGGAGGCAGCCGTGGTACCACTGTAAATGGGAGCAGCACCCCCGTTGCTGGAACCGGACCAAAAACAGTAGGAAGGTGGCTCAAGGACCGCAAAGAAAAGAAGAAAGAAGAGAATAGAGCTCACAATGCACAGGTCCACGCAGCTGTTTCTGTTGCTGCAGTTGCATCTGCTGTGGCTGCTGTAGCAGCAGCAACGGCAGCCTCTTCACCAGGTAAAAACGAGCAGATGACCAGAGTTGATATGGCAATGGCTTCTGCAGCTGCATTGGTGGCTGCTCAGTGTGTCGAGGCTGCAGAAAACATGGGAGCAGAAAGGGATCATTTGACATCCGTTGTGAGTTCTGCAGTCAATGTTAAGTCCCATGACGACATTGTCACACTTACTGCAGCTGCTGCAACAGGTATTGTATTACTATATAGTTGGATTTTCTCTCTGTCGAGAATCCGTGTGAATTCACCACTTCTTTGCAGCTCTGCGAGGAGCAGCTACATTAAAGGCAAGAGCACTTAAAGAAGTATGGAACATAGGTGCTGTGTTACCAGCCGAGAAAGGTGCAAGTGCAGCATTGTGTGGCCAAGTTGAAACGAAGCACAGTGATAGTAGCTTTAGTGGAGAACTGCCTATAGCTGGAGAAGACTTCCTTGGCGTCTGTAACCAGGAACTACTAGCCAAAGGCACAGAGCTTCTCAAACGAACTCGTCAAGGTACAACAAAGCTACACTCATCTAAATGATTTGTAACATGGGAAAAAAGGGTTGCTGACCTTGTATTTTGAAAGCAGGTGATCTCCACTGGAAGATCGTCTCTGTCTACATCAACAAAACAGGCCAAGTTGTGCTGAAAATGAAAAGTAAACACGTTGGAGGAACCTTCACCAAGAAGAAGAAACGTACACACATTTCCTTGGTTATCAATAAAATAGCTTGCTTTGAACAAAAACCAGAAAGCTGATCCAAACCCATGATTTATTGTGTTGCAGATATGGTGCTGGAAGTGAGAAGGGATTTACCTGCATGGGCTGGAAGAGATCTCTTCAACGGGGACACACATCACTACTTTGGCTTGAAGACTGAAACAAAGAGGGTCATTGAATTCGAGTGCAGAAACCAAAGGGAATACGATATATGGACTCAGGGAGTCTCCCGCCTTCTTGCCATTGCTGCAGAGAGAAAGCAAAAAAGTTCCATGTCCAAATGGATGGCACCTTAATAACATAAAGTAGCAGAGAAGTAGATGCTTGTATCGAACTTGGTATGATAAGAATAGGTTTAAACATGAAGGAGTAGTAGACTTTGCCTTTTGTAATATCGTTTTATTTCATTGATTGAAGAGATGAGTTCTAAAACTAACAAGTTTCACAAGTACAATGTATTGGCTTTCACTGTGATGTTACATCATTCAACTTTTCTTTACAATGCATATAAAAGAATTTCGACAAAAGAAGAAGTAGAGAGCAATGTGAGGTATAACACAGTGATATGAAAAGAGGCAGAGACAAGACTGCTTAACTATCAGCAGCCCTTAACAGAGTGAGCAGGGATAGGAAGAGATTGATCACGTCCAGATAGAGGGAAACAGCAGCCCAAATGTACTCGTCGTACGAGTGTCTCTTGATGAGGTTGTCGGTATCATAGACAATGTAACCACAGAAGATGATGGATGCTATACAACCATAGATCATGACAGAGATCTTGCCTAGAGGGAAGAGGATCTGCAGGCACGAACAAACACATAAGATTCAAAATTAGCGTCTTAGCCAAAAGCAAGATGACTAATGATGATGATTAGCAGAGAGAGAAGATACCTGGATGAAGGAAAAGACCATAAGGACAATGATAGCACCGAACAAGAAGGGACCGAGGAAATTGAAGTCCTGGCCCCTCTTGGCAGCCCAGAAAGTATAGAGAGTGAGGGAAATGACCACAACAGCAGTCAAAATCACAGCCTCCAGAATCACCTTGCCTGTTTCACAATCATTTCAGAATCATTTCAGAATTTTAAAAACAAGTTTTATAAGGTGTTAGTTAGTTACCGCTAGTGAAGGCGCAGGTCAAGCCAACGGCAAAGGCAAGAGAGACGGTGAAAATGCCGAGTAGGAGATAGTTGACAGGGTGCTTCTGGTGATAGTAATACAAGGGGCACATAACTGCAGGCAAAGGAAACCATATAAGAGAGAGAGCAAGAGAGCAAGAGAAAGACGAGATTACCAATCAAGGGAGTGAAGATGAGGAGTATGTAGAGAGCAAAGCCAACGCCGGTGGTTGTGAAGAAGACAGAGATGGGAGGAATCTTAACGACGGTGGCAGCAACGGCGATGGTGACGAGGAGCTGGATGGAGATGATGGAATAGACCTTGCGGATGAAAGACCAACGGAGCTCCGGGCTCTCCATCATCCTCGGGTACAGAGGAGTCTGAGCAGACTCCAAATCATGCTTCCCGTAGCCCTGGTTCCACATCTTCGATTTTGAGAGGAATTGAAAATGGTTTCGAAAGAATTGTGAATTGGGAACGAGAAAGAGAGAGGGGACTCAAGATGTAGGCGGCTTCCTCTTCAACAAGAGAAACTTCCCGAGAGTTTTTTATTTATCAGACGGCTCAGATTTTGCCACGTGTAGCTTCCGAACAATCCAGGTCGCACCGGAAAGAGGTAAACGTTAATTAAAGACTTTAGCAAGGTAAATGTTAATTAATGATGACTTCTTCCAACCAATAATATAATCATTCATTAATATGGACACATCTTAATCTCATCTCCCATCCAAACTCTCAGAATTACAATGTTTCTCTACACTTTGTCCCAATCAATCTACAAATATATTCAATGAACTGAATGGTAATATACACCTAGAAAGATACGAGCAGGGAATGAATGTTAGTGGTGCACTAAATTATACCCAAATGACTCGGAAGAGGCTACCAAGTAAAGTCAGGCATGTAAGGTAAAGGTTCTCTCTCTATGTCACTGTGCCATTATAAAAGCTGCTGTTTTCTACTTCAACCTGCCATTACAAAAGGTTGACCAATATTATTATAACTTGTTCCATTCCCCAGGGAAATAATGCAAGCAATCTTCTCAAAAATTTACAAATATGTAGGAAAAACATACTAATAACTTGTTAAATACGATTGAAAATGGTTGAGACTGCTTCCGTTGCAATGGACCTAAAGTTCCATCTGTACAAATAATATATACACATTCCTGATTAGCCAAACATGAGAGACAGCGAAACATCACCCTTCATCCCATAGGGCTTTAGATCAGAGAAACTCACGTGGCAGTGCATAGGTGTTCTTCATCTGCAATCCTGAAGCAAACTTGTCACTCGTAGATCTCTCCCTCGGTTGGCTCTGAGAATCAGATTTGGGTTTTAGAGGCACCACGACAGCAGCCATATTATCCATACTTCCCTTCTCAAAGGCAGTCTTAATCAAGCATTCTGCCAAAGAAATTGAGCAGTGTGAAGGAACTCCTGCTCCAGAGCTACTTTCATTGTTTACTTCCCACAGACGATCACACACTTCTCGCGGCTCCAACTTCTCAAAGATGCCATCAGATGCCACCACCAAGTAGCTGTCATTAGCCAGTAGAGGCTGCCAGTCCCTCACCTCAGGTGAAGAGATGACACCATAACTGAAACAGATATCAAAACTCAACATATCGTCTTCTCAAAGTCTAAATGAAAAAGATTCATTTTCAGAGGCACAAAAAGACAACACGCAATGCCTACCTTTTATAAGAAAGGTCACCAATTGAACGGGAGACAGCCAGCTGACCATTCACCCGTGGCACACCAGCCCACTCAGTGACATAACCTCCTGCAGCTTCTACACGTATCCTTTCATCCTCTCTGTTTGGGTGATGGTCCTTTGTTAATTCTGTGGCCATTAAACGCACTAGTCCACTGCTATGTTTCAGCTTCAAATCAGAGAATCTTGATGGGGAATAGACTCCATTGCGCCTTCGCTCTCTGTACAACTTCACTAAAGTAGCTGCAATAAGCAAACACCATAATAACAAAATGTTACTACCAACATTCATTCCTCTGTACTATGAAACACAATACAGACTCATAAGCTTGATTTTTGTCTAGTAAAAGGATGGTGCCAACCTCTAGCCTCTTCCGGAGTTTCAAACTTTTCGGAACACAAAAGTGCCTTTGAATCACCAATACTGGCAACAAGTAGGTGACCATCTGCCATAAGTGCAATTGTGGCTGTGGAGCCTGAATCCAACTTCCGGTTAGATGCTTCCTGCAGGACTCAGCGTTAAGCTAGTTACATCGAAACCATGATAAGAGATTTATCATACCCTAGTGAATGTTGCATCAATATCATGGATAGCTCGCAGCAATGCTTCTTTGAGAATAGGCAAGTGAAGAGAGTCATCGAAAATGAGCGATGAATCTTGAAATCTGTTAAAAGATTGAGAGCTTTTAGAAATCCATATCACCTGAGACGAGAGTTGCATTCTGTAGCACAGGTACCTTTTGAAATTGAGGTCGTAGAGATGCATCATTTCATGGCGATGCAAAAGAAGATGATGCTGGCCTGAATTTGGTAGTTTTCCAATGAGTTTGGTAAATGAGGCGTCCAAGAGAAAGTAAATGTGGAGAGCAAAATAATCCAGCAAAAGCTTTGAAGCCATTTCACTAGCCTCTGCACCATTATGTCCGTCAAAAACTGCAGCAATTCCAACCAAAACGTCCTTTGGTCCAGTCTTGCCTGCGAATCATCATCATCCCTAGGATCAAAAGGCAATATTCTCTCAACACAAGGAAGCGGAACCGTACCGGGAAAGGGAATGCGAAGATCAAGAGCGCAGAGAAGACGATCCTCCTGGTATTTCCTCCGACCTTGTATCGCTGCCGTGTGACAACGAGTCACGGCGGAGGAGGAGATGGATCCCCGGTTCTCGAGAGTCCAGAGAGGGCAGTTGGGGGATCGGAAAACCGCCGGAGCTCCACCGTGTTTGTATATAGCCAAACATTTTGAAGATTCCGCCGCACTGTTTTTCACATTTCCAATCACAACAATAAACAATACCAGAAAACCTCCTACATTTTTCATCTTCTACGGTAATAACTCATTTTGTTTTAATGTTTTTTACAAACTACGACCATGGTCATTATTTCTTCTTTACGCGTTACATACGGTTCTACGAGTCTTTACAATCTACCGTTCAGACAAAGTAAAAAAAAAAAATACACAAAGGAGTTTTCACTTTTCAAGTATTGTGTAAATTTGTAATGTTTGTCTCTCTTTGCCTGCTTCTTCCCTTTGATGTATGTGCGAATATTTACATTACCTTTCCTTCCTCCTTAACCTGACCAATCCACAATAACTTTTTACGTTCGTAATTCAACTTCCATAATATGAGAAAGCAAAGATTGTCTCTTCAACAGAAAATTGACATTATACCAAATAGACACTCATGTCATTCTTCGTCTTCTAAGAGAGGAATGATTTAAGCGAGTAACTATCAATGTGGCGAGGAGTTTAGTTACTGCAAGAGAACATATCTTACTCTTTTATACACTCAGGAGCTGGGAGGAGGCTGGAAATAAGGGTGCTGCAAAGCCTCATCCACGCTCACTCTGTCCTCCTACACTCCCAAATATATAATCCAATAAATGTCAACTCTATAACCAAAGCGGCAAAGGTCTGTAAGAGGGAAAAGATCGAGCATCTCACAGGGTGCCACTGTAATAGACTCCGCACCAACCTTAAAGCCCAGACGTTAGGAAACCTGCATTTTCCACCACATGTACTTGAAAATTTAGCACGACCTTATCAACACTACAAAGTACCACCAAATTACGGAGGCATCAAACTAACCCAATCTTAAGAGGGTCTCTACTCTTTATCTGTTCTGCAAAAAATTCTTCAGAGCATTTCCATGATGCAAGTGAAATCCCACCCTGCATCACAGGATATATGGCCTTTGCATAAGACAATAACCATTCAGGTTTAAGAAAAGACGTCTAAACCATCCTGCAAATTCTCACTTTCATATTTACAATTTATCCTGACTGAAGACACACAGAGAGATTTGAAATGCATGCATAGATCACTATGAGACCAAAAAGCAGCTAAATGTACTTCGCAAGAATATCTGAACATAACAAAAACTCATAAACTGAAAAATATCAACTATGCAACTGAGACAGGTCAAATAAAGAAATTAAATTTCGTAACTATCATCAGTCAAGGCTTACCTGCTTTGAGCTGGGGCCATCGTGTCTTAAGGAACTACCTGGGATTAGGATGCACAGCTCCATAAAAGATCGAAGCCTGTCACAGAAATTGAAAGCGAACACATAAATAGTTGTCCACAGAACTTTGTGGTGGTTATTCTCAAGCGAACCCACATCAAACTTACTTGTACGCAAGCTCTTTAAAGTTTTCAGTCCAACCTCTGATATGTTGATCCAAAAGGGAACGTGTAACAGGACTGATCTCAAAGACATTTGGTGATCCTAAAATCATCTCCAACATGACAACTCCAACACTCCACATGTCATATCTGCAAGAAAATAGGTTTCATACATATATTTGGCGAAGCTAGTTACACCCAAGCTTAATTTAGAATACTAGGATCTCTCATACTTCAATGTCAAATTGGTTGGCCCACGGTACCAGGTACTGTTCAGAATGGCTTCCGGTGGTGCATAATCATGAGTTTGTTCTGCACTGAATTCAAGATCATAATCTTAAGTATTCACAAACCAGGAAACACGGATGTGCCAACACAATAAATAAATAAAAGAACGAAAAAGGATATACCTCGAAGGACCTTTTGGCCCATACAAATTTTTCATTGTGAATTCATCAAGTGCACTGCCAAAGTCGATGATGCGCCTGAAGAATGATTATAAGACCACGAGTTATCATGAGACAATAAAGTGCATAAATAGAGAGCCAAAAGACTTGAGCCCTGCAGAATTGTGAAAATATACAGAGCCAAACGAATAAACTAGAACTTGTAGTCCACGTACATCTTAGTTTTGAATTTACGATCTCCATATGGTACACCCTTCACGCATCTGCCTGACTTGATGTCTTCACGACATATCACCATGTTCTCTTACGAACATGCCACAATTTTTGTAAATTAATTTCCATGAGAATAATCATCTGGTCACAGATTGCAACATTTTACGAAGTATAAGTAACATAAAAAAAAGTTCCTTACCAGGTTTGATATCTCTGTGAGTAATGTTACGATCATGACAGGCTTTTAGACCCAGCAACTGAAAAGAAAAATAAAAAAGCGAAAAGGAAACGAACGCACAATTGGATTAGATTTTGCAGAACATAGGAACAAAATCAAAACATTCTCAAATTCCAATGCAACGCACCAATTGCCATATTATTCTCCTCATTTCTTCTTTTCCTGATTCGGTCGTCTTCAACCAGGTCCACCACTTTGACGGACGAAGTATCTGCCCGTGACTTGACTCTTCAGCCTTTTCGCCAGCAGAGCTATTCTCTGTTTCTTCCACAGTGTACATCAGCTTTGATAAAGACATACCCTCATGACGAAACACAAGCCATACGTCATTATACCGAGATTCAAAATACTCTATGTATCTAGCAATATGTCTTAAACTCTCTTCAGAGAGATCCAATTCTGATGACGCTGATTGAGAACTTGACGTTTGCGTTGCAGAAGAACTCCCACTTATATTGTATGCATTTAGAAACAGTTCACCAAAATGCTTTTCCCTTAAACCGCTTAGATAGATAGTTGGTCCTCTCTCTACCTGTTAAGAAAAATTAACAAAACAAAGGGTACAAATTAAGTGTGGGAAGGACTTGCATTTACAATTTATCATATAGGTTGATAGCTGACATAATGAGCAGAAAACAAACTTTCATGAAGAATAACCTAGGCATTATCCTGAATGTTTTATTAATACAGGAACCACTCAATTGGAAACTAATATTACTATAAGCAATGAACATTGGATCAACTAATGCACTTCACAGATACACATCTTCTCACTATCTAGGGATACAAAGCCAAAGAAAAACGGAAGGGAATTTACAGACATAATATTCCAGAGGAAAGATTGAAAAAATCTTAAATAGAACTCATACCACTATTCGCTTCAAAATGAAGGAGTTATCAGGAACATGAGCATCATAATGATCTGTTGATGTATTGCCAGCTAAGTTTACAGTGGATTCATTGGTATGAGCACCGCTTTTTGATGTATTCTCATCTTCCTTGTTCGAACTAGTAGCGTTATTTTCATTATAGCAATCCCAGTGAAATGCCAACCATACCTCACCAAAAGCACCGCGTCCAAATTTTTTCTTCAGCACATAGCTAAAAATCACATGGAATTACACACTTTTGTCAGACAATTTCTAAGATTCTTTCTAAGATAACTGTTTCAGTCTGCTGGTAACCAAAATAAGAACATTGTGTTTATCCATGACAATATCATCTAACTAAAATGCAACAAGATATGATTTTATTGAAAGCAGTAAGATATGATTTGCCCCTCCTAATTAAAAGCAGTAAGATATGATTTTATTGACAGACCTTTAAAAAGTTAGTGAGCAATGCTCTACATAGCCCAGTGAACCGAAGAAAAACCAAAAGCATATAACAACAAAGGATATCGCAGAGGACTACCTAAAATCATGTACAGGGATTGCAGTCATCAGCGATCATACACAAGAGGGAAAAATACTTATCAATCCTAAAGGAAAAGAAGAAAGCACCTCGAGTCCGGAAATTTAGTCTCATCTGTCCCGTTATTTGCATCAAAATCATGTAAAGGTACAGATTCAAGTAATCCAAGGAAAATAGCAAAATTATCAGGATTGATGCACTGATCCTGGTTCTCGTTGACAGCCATCCCAGAAGGTAAACACCAGCCTTTGTCATTGAGTAAACTTTCAGATGCGTCTAAAACGAGGAACAATCATGAATATGAATATGAGTGAATGTTAGGTTTTTGACATAAAACAAAATTCCAATAAGAGAAATTTCATTTACCAAAGAATTGATTAGCAGGTGCAGGTAGAGCCTGAGTTAAGTCACCCATGTAACCATCTATATCGGTCACTTTCAGTAGTGACTCCCCAATAAGGTTCTCTGACATATAAAAGCAGCAAAAACTTCCGTTTTTAACTTCAACCTAGCACAATAAGCAAGGCCAAGATCTTATAAGTTGTGAAATTTCTCAAGTCAATAATGCAAATTCTGGAACGATTAACAAAAATAGTGCTGCTCTGCCCCTAATTCTTTTAATTCAAAATCAACTGTAATCAGAAGGCACGTTTTACCAAAAAGAAAAAAAGTTCCATTAGCTTTATCTCTTATTTACACAATAATGAGACTAAGCATATAACGATTATTTGTCAGAGAATACTCTAAAAATAAAATGAATATGGGAACACTGAATATTCTATCGATTGGGTCATACCAATAATCTGTCAAACATGGTTGCAAGTGGTTGAGTCTGCTTCAAATGCAATGGACCCGATTTTATATAGTTAGGCACTATTGAAAAGACGAAAAACTTGATTAGCCAAACATAAGATCATATGAACGACTATCAATGAAGCTTCACACTCTAAATTTCATATCGAGGATGTTGGAGAATTTGACAGCAACCAGATGAACTCACATGGTAGCGTACATGTGTTACTCGGCAGTCCTGAGGCAATCTTGTCTCCGTTGTCTTTAATACACTGCTCCCTCCGTTGGAGCTGAGTATCTAAATTGGATTTTAGAGGAACCACGGCGGCTGCCATATTATCCATACTCCCCTTGTCGAAGGCAGTATTAACCAAGCAGTCCGCCAAAGAAATCGAACAGTATGAAGGTAATCCAGCTCCAGAGCTAGTTTGATTGCTTACTTCCCACAGACGATCACATACATCTTGTAGCTCCAACTTCTCAAAGATTCCATCAGATGACACAACCAAATAGCTGTCATTAGTTAGAAGAGGTTGCCAATCCAAGACCTCAGGTGCAGAGATGACACCATATCTAAAACAAGAATCAAAAGTCATATATCGTCTTCTCATAGTGTGAAGAGAGTGGAATAAAAGAAACAGGAATTTCAGCTAGAATATGTTCAGAGGCACACAGAGAGGCTAAAATAAAACATGCATTGACTACCTTTTATAAGGAAGGTCACCGATTGAACGGGAGACAGCCAGCTGACCATTCACCCGTGGCACACCAGCCCACTCGGTAACATAACCTCCAGCAGCTTCAACCCGAATCTTTTCATCCTCTCTATTTGGGTGATGGTCGCTTGTCAATTCTTTAGCAATCAGACGCATTAGTCCATTGCTATATTCCAGCTTTAAATCAGAGAACCTTGATGGGGAAGAGGCTCGATTATGCTTTCTCTCTCTGTACAACTTCACTAACGTAGCTGCAACAAGCAAACACCATTGGAACAAGATATTTATATAAAAATTTCCTTACTATAAACACAATACTAGCTTTTTGTTAAGGGGCTTGGTTGTAGAGACAAATGTTGCAAACCTCTAGCTTCTTCTGGAGTCTCAAATTTTTCGGAGCACAAAAGTGCCTTTGAGTCGCCGATACTGGCAACCATTACCTGACCATCTGCGATGAGTGCAATTGTAGCGGTTGAACCTGAATTCAACTTTCGTTTAGATGCTTCCTGGAGAAAAAAAAATATTAGCATGTTACATTTTAATCATGACACTAGAAAAAAGGAAGTTTTTTATCCAGAAAGATCAGAGGAAGGATTAGAAGACATCCACTATACCTTAGTAAATGTAGCATCTATGTCATGAATCGCTCTCAGCAATGCTTCCTTTATTATATCCAAGTGAAGAGAATCATCAAAATTAAGCGGTAAAGAGTCTCGAAACCTGCAAAGAGTTTAAGACACTACAATGAGGTGGAAGTACCACATGTTTCAAAATCACATCTCCTCAGACAGGATGGTCATTATAACTTAACAAAGATGATTAGTTGAGATGGAAAAAGCACTCAACTGCTTCAGAAAATCCAGGTTGTGTAGATGCACGAATTCATCCCGACTGACACCATGCAAAATAACACCATGATCCCCTTGGGTTGGTAGTCTTCCAATGAACTTCCTAGTCATAGCAGAAAATGTTGCGTCCAAGAGGAAGTTGATATGCAAAGCAAAATAATCCAACAAAAGCTTTGAAGCCATCTCACTAGCTTCTGCGCCATTATGTCCATCAAAGACTGCTGCAATTCCAACGGAAACATCCTTTGTCCCAGTCTTGCCTGGTCAATTATGAGAAAGTGCAATTAAATGTCTCCTCCACACATAAGACACAAGATACAAAAAATGTATCATACCAGGGAAGGGAATGCGAAGATCGAGAGCACATAGAACACGATCCTCTTGGTATTTCCTCCGACCCTGTATGACTGCTGTATGGCAACGACCACTGGTGGGAGTAGGGGAAGCATAGTTGTGGAGATTCCAGCGAGGGCATTTGGGGGACTGGAAAACCGCAGGAGCTCCTCCTTGTTTGTAAACGGCCAAACATGTGGAAGATTCGCTTCCGCAGTGAATGGCCAAGAAGATCAAGAGGAGAGCCAAAGATAGCAGACTTGAGTTGATATTCAACGTCATCTCCCTTTAGCTACATTGATTTGAGAGACTTGTCACAAATAGTCTAATTCTAGAATTGTAAAACGAATTCGTAAACAAGCTTAGCTACAACAAACTCAACGTTATCTCCAACTCATCATTTCATTACTAATTAAAGACGGCGGAACAAAAATGATGAAACCCAAATACATAGTGATATCAAAGGGAGAAAGGAATTTTATTGAAATCGAAGGTGGACCTGGAATGCTCGAAGCTCGCCGGCTTGAAGCTCGGCCGCCTGAAAAGCTCTCTCAGAGTCCAGAGAGATTTGGGTTGGGGGGAAATTAAACCCGTTTTCTTTCTCAAATCGAATCTTTTGGTATGAATTGAACTTGCGAACCGGCCGGTTTAGTCGCAACCAGCGGATTGGTGCCAAATGGGGCGCCACTTGTCAAAAATTCGGCGGGGGAATCAAGCGCGCAAAGTATATAGGAGTATTTTCGTTTTGTCATTTACTTACCACTTCTAATTACAAATTTTGATACATCATTAGTGTATTTATGAAAACGGAAATCATTCGTAGGTTCTACCGCATGGAAATCATCATTAATCGTGTTTCCACAAATCCATACATGGAAAGACCTGTTTAAAAATTAATACAAATGGATTGGCAAACAATCTTATGATTACATCATTTTTAAACAAATATATTATAGTACACATTTATACAAAAAAACAAAAAAAAGGGACACATGTAAATCGTACAGCTTACAGTAAGCGGTCACAAGTCGTTAAATGCGTAATTAAATTAAAATTATGAGTAAAGTGTTGCATAGAGTGGCGTAGCGGGCCACGTGAGTACCATGTTCACAAGCACATTCCACGACGCTCCTTTTTACTACGTGGCACCTTGTCATCCCTCACCCTGCACTCCAGCGACGCTTCGTCTTTGGACTCTACTGCTTTTTGGAAACTTCCAAATGTACCAATCACCTTGTGCATATCTTCAAACCTTTTACCATTTACCCCCTTTTTTCTGAATTCAAGTTTCTTCATACATTTTCTACTTATCATTTTCATCCTTACTTTTATGTTTCGCTTTGGCTGATTCAATTGGTTAACTGAAGCTCATGATCTCCCTCCCTCCTACTTGTGGGCTAACCTATTTAAATTATAACCATGTCTTTTACTTGATTACTTCTGAATTAATACTGTTGCTTACTACTTAAGATAACGAATGGTATGTTCCAAATAAAAGGATGGTACCTTACTCTCCTCAAAAGTATAAGTTCTGGAACGTTCTAATGACATTTCTAGTACCAAGTGCGCCCATATATGGCTGTTCTAGAAAGTTCTGAATCCCACTAAGTTAATTAAAATATTGTCACTTGCTAGCAATATATCAATCAACCCCCCCCCCTTTCTATTTAAGACACCTACGTGGCCATTCTCTTCACCACATTTCCTTCCTCAACTGCCATTAACTAACTACACGAGGAAGCAGAGTACTCTGTTTCTTTTTTCTTTAAAAAAAGAAGTACTTTCCCGCTCTTTTCTAATTCGTGAACCCCAAATGATAGGTTTCCTCTCATCAATTACCATCATCTTTCAAGACTTGCAATCGTAGACCAGAGAACTGTGATCATCTACGAGATGGACCCATCATCAAGTTCGAGACCGAGGTCAATGGAAGGCCTGCAGGAACCAGGTCCGTTTCCATTTATAACAAAGACGTTCGAGATGGTGGATGATCCGAACACGAACCACATTGTGTCTTGGAACAGAGGAGGCACTAGTTTTGTTGTTTGGGATCCACATTCATTCTCAGCCACTGTTCTCCCTCGTTACTTCAAGCACAACAACTTCTCCAGCTTCGTCAGACAACTCAACACTTACGTAAGCATCTTTGTCTCTCCGCTAAAAGACATTTGCTTTGTTTTGTTTCTTTTTCACTCTTTTGTGTTCACTTTATCGTATAGTTTTGGAGGACTTCAACAATGCTTTCAGCCTCCAATTACTGCAAAACGGTAATTAATTTTGAATTTTGATGTTTGTTTCAACCGATATATGAGTTTATATGCTCATTGGATTGTGAAAAGAAGACAAGTTTTCGTAGGTTCCAGAAGCTTTATCCATATATCAACTTGAAATAAAATATTTAATACACACACTTGTTCCTCCTCCCAAGATCCCTAGCTCCTCCATTATTGGTGATATAGTGAATATTAAAAAAAAGTATAGATATTTTGACAGAGTAGCAGCTTCTTCCTGTGTTATACTATAAGAAGAGAAGAGAATTTAACCTTGTTTTCTTATTTTACCCTTCAGGGGTTCAGAAAGATAGAGGCAGAGAGATGGGAGTTTATGAATGAAGGTTTCTTGATGGGTCAGAGAGATCTTCTGAAGAGCATCAAGCGACGAACCTCCTCCTCTGCCCCTCCCTCACTCCCCCACTCTCAGGCTCAGCCCGAGGGTCAAGACGAACTCCGACAAGATAGGCGTGTCCTAATGATGGAGATCTCGAGGCTCAGGCAGGAGGAGGAGAGAGCGAGATGCTACATCCAAACCATGGAGCAGAGGATTAACGGGGCGGAGAGGAAACAGAGACACATGATGTCCTTCTTGAGGCACGCTGTGGAAAACCCTTTGATTCTGGAGCAGCTACTCGAGCAGAGGAGAGAGCTTGAGGAGGCTCCGATCCATCAGAATAGCCTTGTCAAACCGGAGCCGGTGGAACACGTGTCGGAGCTGGAGGCTCTAGCGTTGGAGATGCAAGGATATGGACGCCAAAGAAATGATGAAGGAGAGAGGGAACTCGACGATGGGTTCTTGGAAGAACTACTGATGATCAACGACAACTTGGAGGAACAAGAGGCGAATGTGCACACAAAAGCAAGCTAGTTAGGTTTTTAAGGTTTTGTCTCCGAATCTGATTATCAACAAATGAAAGAAATATACCGAGACAATAAAAATACTACATTCGATACGTATGCTGTGTGAATCAAGAATCGCACTTAGAATGTATTCTCTGATTATTATTACTGAA
>OVAP01001455.1:0-23906 GCA_900406295.1 Aurinia saxatilis | reverse complement strand
GTCATTTTCATTGCTCTTTAGTTTGTTTAGTTAATGTTAGTTTTTAAGTTTATTCTGAAAACCAAAAACCCTTTTCGATTTTTTTAGATTAATAGGAATTTGATGTGCCTATCGAGTTAGTCGATCTCCCAATATGGATTGATCCTTAATCTATACTATGACTCCTAGACGAGTTGTGGATAGCGAAAGGCTTTGAAAGCTAGACACAATTTAGTTCAATCAGCGGCTGAGTGCTGCATGGGGCCCGTGCGGGCGCATGCATCGCTCGGAGAACTTGCATCTCATCTTCGTTCACTATGAAGTTGTTGGCGAGGTGCAGGGCGTCCTGGATGGTTGGTGATTCGTGCGTCGGCGGTTCCTTGCGGAACTCAGATTCGTACCACAGTCCTTTCTAGAGGATTGGGTTTGCTTCTTCACGTTTTGTTGGGTCACGGAAGGCGGCTGAGTGCTGGGTGGGGCCCATGAGGGTGCATGGATCGCTCGGAGAATTTGCATCTCTTCTTCGTTCACTATGAAGTTGTTGGCGAGGTGCAAGGCGTCCTAGATGGTTGGTGGTTCGTGCGTCGCATGTTCCTTGCGGAACTCGGATTTGTACCACAGTCCCTTCTTGAGGGCGTGTAGAGATGTGTGGTCGCTCATTCCTTCGACATGTGAGACAAGCTTCTTAAATTCCGTGATGAACGATCAGAGAGACTCTGTGGGTCCCTGCAAAATAGATCATAAATCAGCATCAGTAGTTTCTCGTCCCATGAAGATCGAGTATTGTTTGAGGAACACGGCCGTTAGCTCGTGAAAGCTGCTGATGAAGTTGGAAAAAAGTCTGGAGAACCACTACAGTGCGGGTCCCTTGAGGATCTCGACGAACAAAAGGCAAAAGTCAGCATCCTCGTGTCCCCTAGGGAACCTTGCTCGATTCATAGCAATCCAAAAGGACGTTAGGTGTTCCCTCGGGTTTGTGGTCCTGTCGTAATACGGGATCTTGCAGATCTTGCCAGGGTCAGAGATCCGAGCCCCGGTGATGTTTGGGTGAAGGGTGTCTTCTGAGATTCGGCCAGCACTTTGTCGATCTCTGGTACTTGATGAATTGTCTTATGAATCTGGGTTCGTACTTCCTGGATCGTGGCTTCCGTTCTTCGCATGGATGCTATGAGTCGGAGGATGTCGGCCTTGTTGATGTCGAGCTGGTCGTCATCGGAGTATTCTACGGCGTTGTCCTCCTCAGCGTACTGCCGAAACTCGTGTTCCTGCCTAGGCCATTCAGTGTCTTCTGGCATGCAGGGCCGAACAAGTGGAGTTAGCTCGCGGGTCAGGTTGCGTTCGGTATGAACCACATCGTCGTTGCTGTCGGAGATCGATGACTCGGTTTCAGGTCCTAGTAGCGTTCGCAGGTGTGCGTTTGGGATCGGGAGGAGGTAGCTGCTAGAAGAGGCTTCGCATGGACTTGCGAGGATGGGCCTGCGTTGTTAGTTCTTCCAGTCAGGTAGAGATCGCCTAGTTAAGATTATTAGAATCTATAAAAAACCTGTCACACTACGGGAGATTATTTGAGTTAAGATTGTAAGACCAATATTTGTAAAATACTACGGAATTAACAATTTAACCAAGCAAGTACACAACATTAAGGAAATAGATAAGATCTAAGAATGAGAAGTAAGAAAATACATTATAATGTATTAAAGCAAAATCTCATACTTGCGTGGGTACCGAAACGGGGAGAAATGGACCGGACCGCAGTTGAGATTCGGATTAGGATTAACATTTGGTATATGGATAGTAGATCCAATGGCCTTTATCTTTGCACCCAAATTATTATGAAATTTGTAATTAATTTATTAATACAAAATTATAAAGAAAATTATTCTAATTCAATGATAATCAAACAAATGTACAAGTAACGTTTCTTTTGATATATGTGTGAAAGTTGGAAAGGCATAAACAATTAATATTAATGATTCTTTACTAACGTGAGAATTAATGATTAGCTTGAGAAAAGCTTAAAAGCCATAGCTTTACCACTTCTCCAAGAAAAGCTGAGATCATTCATTCGATCAAATAGAAATAAAAAAAATAATTCCTCACAAATTTAGTTGTTGAGTCTGAGAGTATACACAGTAATAAGGTTCGTTAGATTCTATTCTCCGGTATTGGGAGCTAGAAACAAATACAGCAGTTGTATCCTGGGATTCTTCCCGCCATCGAAACCGTCACACTACGGGGCGTCTAAAGAATTAAGGAAAGAGATTTATATCTCGACTCTGCTTTCCTCTTTTTCTCAAAAAGTTATTGGTATTGTATGGTGATTTTTTGTTCTATATTACTTTACATTTATCGGTTTGCCTCATTGTAGTATATATGGTCCTACAGGCACAAAGACCAATTGTTTTAGGGATTGAATCAACCCATTGATGGATATATTGGGTCGATCCCGACCTTCTTCTTGGTTCATTCTTCAACACCTCTTGAATCCTTCTTACTCCACATAACTCCACACATCCTTTAGTATCTATCTTGGTTCCCAAAAGGCTCCTCCAAATTTCAACTTCATATGATCCTCTAATATATAAAAAAGATGTAAAATATGCACAAAATGCAATCCTAGAGTATAGAATGATGCTAAATATGAAATGGGACTCATAATACACACTAATATGATGCAAAGAAGACCATACATATATATATATATATATATATATATATATATATATATTAATGATGACTATAAAAATACACAAATTCACAACATATCAGAAATTTTTTCCAATCACCATCTATCCGAGTCTTTTCGTTTGGTCATTCTTTAAAATAATAATCCCACACACAAAAAAAAAAAAAAAAATGAAAAGTCTAAAGAATCTCATGACATTTGAATAAAAGATCAAATGCTATTGGTCAAATGACTCACTAATCACTATCTCACCCAGATGACTTTTTATTATTAGCATAAAGACTCGGTTCCCTTTTTCTCGAGTGAAAATGATGAAATAAAAAAAGAATCTATTGTGTATAGTATAGACCAAGTATACGCTTGACTTCTTACTTAGATTTTTTAAAGAATATTTTAAATATATGCCAAGATCGTTTATGCATGTCCCTCGCATACTCTTTCAACTTTCAAATATTCAACACAAATGTAAAGAAAACGAAGTTCTTGCATTAAAAAATTCGTTGTCCACACATATATTACAAAATATAATAAAAAAACACTCAGCTCAAAGACGACCGGTTCCACCGGTAACCTAACACCCTTTTCCTAAATCTCATCGACGTATGTTTATTTATATATAACACCAAAAAAACATCATACTACATTTTCAGACAAAACCTAGAGAGTTAATCGGGTCTAAAAGTCAAAAGAATATGGACCGAGCGACACCGGAGAAACAAAAACGTTTGAGTATGAGCTTCCTCGTCTCTTTAATGGTTCTTTGCGCTAAGCATGCGAATCGGTTCTCCGAGAAGCTAAAACTAAAGCCGAGGAAGCGAACTCACGTCGAAACTAATTCACGGCCGAAAAAAGAGTTGTTCACGGCTTTGAGCAACAAGGCGATGAAGATGGTCGGCCGGAGAAACGCCGGAGAATTTAGGCCTGAGAAGAAGACGGAGGAGGAGGAACACGGTGTTTGGCAGAGAGAGATCTTGATGGGAGGGAAATGTGAGCCGTTGGATTTCTCCGGAGTGATTTATTACGACTGTAACGGACGGCAGTTAAGGGAGTTGCCTCCTAGATCGCCACGTGGCACTCCATTATCCAATTACCCGGCCCGTTCTTAAGTTGGTCCGCCGTTAAACCTGACGGTAAAGAAAATGTAGTTAAGTATGTTTGTTGTCTATATCTACGTTGTTTTGTTACAACTTTAAATTTGGATTTGTGCATTTTATTCCACTGTCCAAACCATATCATGCCATTAATAGTATAGTTTATCTGAATTGCTATTGTAATCCCATATTTATTTTACCGAGAACCAATAATTTAACTTGTAAAAATATTAGGTAAAGCCTCTATATCATTTGTTTGAAAATTTTCCATGTAGGTGTAAAAGTGTGGTTAGTATCATTTTCAGCTATATAACTTTTCTTGTTTTCCAATTTCCACATCAGTATAATACTAAGTCAAAGGAAAATGATTAGACCTATTCTTGTATGTTTTCAAACGAGTATGTATATTATTAAAAATTGACAATATGTAAGAAAATTCGAATATCCTGTATGAATCTTAAGAGTTAATAATACTAGAAATTACAAATTAAAAATTAAAATTCTAGAAGTAGTTTTAAAAGTTATGTATAGACCATGTGTACTGTGTATCAACGTCTCTCGAGGATAACGTAAAGCCAATAACGGAAATAGCAGCTTCTTTCTCTTTGTTTATTTTCATTGGTTGACTCGAATTTTAATAGGTTTTTCATTCGAATTTTGTGTCCATCCGATTTATTAATGACAATTGACTTTAATGCTGTTTGATTCGTTTAGTTGTTGGGAAAAAATCGTAAACATAAATCAGGTAATTTACTACTTTAGTATTCAAATTCCATTGTCACTGAATATGCTTACAAAGTAACAAATGTTTTTAATCATACTGCATGCTTATCAAGCTTATCAAGAACAAGGCATCAGTAAGCAAGTTAGATAATTAGATTGCCCTGTCCGTGGCAATCATTATAGAAGTCCTATTTTTTAATAAATGACAAAATCAACACATGCAATACGTTATTTTGTTAAACAAAAAATGACATTTGATACAAACACTGAAACAGAGACTAAATTTTCAAAGCTTGAACTGATTTCACCACACATCATTGTAATTCCCACAAAGTGTGAGATTTAAAAAAACGACGTAATTAAAAAAGAACGAGTAGTACCAGTGAAAGCTTTCATGCACCAGGTGCTGCATCTTTCAGCTTACCATGAAAGTATCCACCAGCATAATCTTTGACATGAGCCGCCGTGTCATAGATCCGACTCCGAGCATAATCCACCTTATCTGACCCAGCCGGATGCATGCCTTTAAAATACCGATATATCCACGACACGAAAGCCCCCGTACCGAAGATAAAGCCAGCCAAGGATAAGATGCCGGTCACGATGAGGAACACAGGGAACCAAATCGGGCTCGTGATGATGATTATTGGAAGGAAAGCGATGAATCCAAGGACGGAAGCTGTGACAGTGATACCAGTGAGTAAGAGGAGGATTCCTCCTGAGATGAAGAGTGCGAGGAAGCCGAAAAGCTGGCCGGAGTCATTAGGAGCGCGTGATTGTATTTGACGGAGAAGAGATGCGATTGGATGGCTAATATTGTTGTGGCTGCGTGGGTTTGGTACTGTCCGGTCAGCCATCTTGCAGAGGGGAGAGAAGGATGCTTGAGAGAAAAAAAATTAAAGAGGGAAAGGTGTGAAACAAAAGGAGACAGTTTCCGGAAGGGAAGGCGCATGCATGCAAACACGTGGAGTTTCGGTCTTGTTTTTACTTGTTTTGTTCTGCTTCGACCATGTCTTTTAATTAGTGGTAAAAATTCCTCTTTTCTTTTTCTAGTTAATGTTATTGGTTAAAGTAAAAAACTGGTATTTGTGGTGCAAATAAAGAAATAATATTCTGGTCTGTAAGTTAAAATCATGCTATATAGATCGAAGGCAAATTCTCATGGTCTCGGACAATCTCAAAAGTTTTTCTTTTTTTATTATTTTCTTACAAATCTAAATATCTTACAAAGAGCATTTTTAAAAAGTGTTCTTTGTCAATTGAATCTTTTACCTTTGTTTTAGCATAACATCATTTTTTTTTTTTTCCTTTTTCTTCTCCTAGACAATTCATTTATTTTCTCTTCAATATATTCAATCTACTACAATAATTATTGTATTTCTTCTCCTCTCCTCAATCTCCGACAATAATCCTTCTGTTTTTCCCTTTCCTCTTCAATCTCCCACAACGATCCCTTTTCCTCTTCTCCTTCTCAAACTTATTCGATGATGGAACCTTTGTTGAAATGAAATACTTAATAAAATGATAGAGAAAATGTTTAAAGTGTTTGGAAGAGGATGATAAACTTTTAAAAAGATAGTTTTTTATTACATGATTTTAACTTTGAAACTTGGTTACAAATGTGAGGAAGTGGAGGTATTTATAGCTTCCATATTACAAAATATCTAGAATATTTTAATCATAATTCTAGATTATTTTACCATAATAACTAGATTATTTAACAACAGTTATCTAGATATTTCTATCATAATATCTAGATTTTTATTTTTATGGAAGTGGTAAATTATTTTAGGAATATTAAGGAGGTGGAAGTGTTAAGATATTTTTAGAGAAAACTCTAGAATTTGGATCAAGGTTTTGGCCCAATTATTGATAATTGGATCATTAATTAACTTGATCCAAAATTAAGTTTGCTTTCAACACCCCCTCTTAAACTTGATTTTGCCATTCCAAGCAAATTCCTCAACTTGATCAAGTCTTCCCGCTTGAGAGGCTTGGTGAAAATATCGGCTACTTGATCATGCGTCTTCACATACTCCAATTGCACTTCGTTCTTAACAACACATTCTCTAATATAGTGGAAGCGCGTGTCAATGTGCTTACTTCGATCACAAAAAACAGGGTTCTTCGACAAAGCTATAGCCGACTTGTTATCCACAAAAATCTCTGTTGGCTCCTCTTGTGAGAAACTCAATTCCTTTAACAATTTCCGTAACCAAATTGCATGGCAGACACATGAATTAGCAGCTACATACTCCGCTTCACAAGTGGAAAGAGTAACAATTGGTCGTTTCTTGGACATCCATGTGAAAGCCGTATCTCCAATGTTGAACACAAAGCCACTTGTACTCTTTCGGTCATCCACATCTCCGCTCCAATCAATATCGCTATATCCAACAAACTTGTAGTCTTTAGAAGCCGAATAAAGCAAGCCTTAATTTGTGGTACCTTTGATATAGCAAAGAATCCTCTTTGATACCTGAAAATGAGTTATTGTACGTAGGTTACTCCATGTAGCGACTCACAACTCCAACCGAATATAAAATGTCGGGCCTTGTACACGTCAAATAACGAAAAATTCAAACCAAACTCTTAAAGAGTGTTGGATCCACTTTCTCTCCTTCCTCATACTTTGACAACTTAATTTCACATTCCATTGGCGTGGTGACTGGATTTAAGTCATCCATCTTGAATTTCTTAAGCACCTCCTTAGCATAACCTTCTTGAGTAATGAAGATTCCATTGTCTTCTTGCTTCAATTCAATGCCGAGGTAGTAAGACATCAATCCAATATCAGTCATCTCGAACTCCTTTGTCATCTCCTTCTTGAATTCCTCGAACATACTTCGATTGTTTCCCGTGAATATCAAGTCATCTACATATAAGCATGCAATCAATATATTATTATCTTGAGTTTTGATATAGAGTGCATGCTCATATGGACATTTGATGAAGTTTCTCTCCTTGAAGTACTTGTTCGTTCGAGTATTCCAAGCTCTTGGTGCTTGCTTTAGTCCATAAAGCTCCTTCTTCAACTTCAAGACTTTGTCTTCTTCTCCTTTGACTATGTAGTCTTGTGGTTGCTCAATGTAAACGTGATCTTCTTCAAGATCTCCATTTAAAAATGCTGATTTGACATCCATTTGATGTATCCTCCAATGATTTTGAGCTGCTAATGAAATGATTAGCCTAACAGGTTCTAGACGAGCAACTGGAGTGTATACCTCGTCATAGTCGATTCCGGCTCTTTGACCATAGCCTTTTGCCACCAATCTTTCCTTGTATCTTTCAACTTCTCCTTTAGAGTTTTTCTTTGCTTTGTACACCCACTTCACACCAATCGCCTTGTGCCCATTTGGAAATGAAGCTAACTCTCGTGTATCATTCTTTTGTATCGCCTTAATCTCCTCATCCATTGCATTTCTCCATGTCTTCTTTTCAATCGCTTCTTGAAAGTTGATGGGCTCGCAGTCCGCAAATGGACAAATTAAAGTAAGGTTGTCCTGATTTTCGGTTACCTCGTAAATTTCCTCAAGACTTCTAAACCGCGGAGTCTTTTCACTCGAACTTTCATCTCCTTGAGAACTTGTGGTTGGTGAAATTGGTGGTGTACTAGTCTCTTCTCTTGGTTGCTCCACATTATCTTCTTCAATTTGTGGAAAGAAGTTACAGTCTTCATCATTTGATTTCCAATCCCATTCTTCTTCTTCATCAAAGATAACATTTTGACTGATGATTGTCTTCTTAGTATCTGGATTGTAGAGTTTGTATCCTTTAGAGTTTACGTCATAACCAATGAAGATGTACTACTCACTTTTGTCATCTAGTTGCTCCGCTTCTTCTCATGTACATGAGCATGAAAAATATGGGGACCTTGGCACCGTCAGTTGCCTTCGGATACTGTTATCTTCACAATAATTCATAAATTCTTTAAAAGTGAACTCTCCTCCACGATCGGATCTCATGGCTTTGATTGCAAGACCACTTTCCTTCTCAACACGGGCGTTGAACTTTTAGAAATTTTCAAAGACTTCAGATTTTTCTTTCAAAAAGTATACCCATGTTTTTCTCGAATAATCATCAAGAAAGAGAAGGAAGTATTTATTTTTACCGAGTGAATTTGGCTTGATTGGACCACATACATCCGTATGAGTTCTAGGGGCTCCCAAGCTCTCGTTTCGGACTCATTTAGAAAGCTTAGTTTGAATTGCTTGCCAAACACCTCTCACACACTTGATTTAGATGGTTGATGTAAGGCAATCCTCTCACCATTTCCTTCTTTGAAAGTAGCTCCAATCCTCCAAAGTTGATATGCTCGAACCGAAGATGCAAAAGCCAAGAATCCTCTTTTTGTAACACATCTTGAGACATTTTTCCATGTCACTTTGAATGTTACGGACAGACATTCGGTTTCTTGACATCGTCACCTTAGTAATGAGTTTGCTCGCATGGTCTCTTATAGAAAAGTGATTATCCTTTAATTGGATATCGTAGCCTTTCTCTAAGAGTTTTCCAAGGCTGAAGATGTTGGCACTTTAAGAAATTCGGTCATTCATAGCCCAAATTTTTTGCTATCATATGTAATAGATAGCGTTTTAATGAACGCTCTTACATCGGCAGCTATGGTAGGTGTCACCATACGATAAAGTTTATTTTTGCATGTTATTGTAGGTGCCACCATACGATAGCATTATTTTTGCTTGCTATGATAGATTCAGATACCATAGCGATATTTGAATGTTACAACTCATATTTTGTGCTATGATATATAGATCCTTCTACAATAGCAACTCGACAATGCTTTAATATATTTTGATAATTTTTATCCTTTTATATTTTATATAAATATAATTTTTTATTTCATAAAAACATAACAATTCTTACAAAACTTTAATCCAAACCAATATTATACAGAAACATCAAATACTACTCTTGCACAACAAAATTGTTACTCATAAAGGGTTCGTGAAATATGGAACAAAGAGACACAAACTTCTTCCTCAAATCACTGCCCGTCTTGCTTTCACTTACTTGAACAGTTTTCCTTCCTTTTTCATCGTGAGCTAGCATCATGACAATCGTATAACAACGAGCATTTAGAATCTGAGTAACAATTAAAGAGAAAGAAAAAGGAAATCGTGTCCCACAACACCTAGCCAGTAAGAGGATTGAATTAAATCGTCATTACCTCTATTTTGTTTTATTTACCATCAATCGTATGACCGTGTCACTTTCCACTTATCACCATCACTCTTTAAACTTCAGAAAGGAATCCATTGATGTGCCACTATATAAGTTTTAAGACTGCGAGAAAAAAGGATGAGCAGACCAAGCTTAATAGGTCTTTATATTATTTTTTTGTAAACACGAATAAAGTTTGACAATGCTTATACCTGATGATAGAACAAAATAGTTGAATAGGTTAAGTGTGTGGCACAAACTCTGAACTGTGCTCAACTTACATTAACTTCAGCATAACACATACACAAACATCCAACATAATTCAATCTTTAATGTGGGGAACAAGAGAAAGAGAGTCTATCATAATCTTGGAAGTAAGAGGCCAACCTCATGGTGGAGTTCCAGAACTTTTAAGATCACAAGATTAAAAGCTTTTAGGAAGCAACTTACAATCACGTCCAATCCAAAGGTTTTGTTACTGCAATAGGGAATCAAAACCAAGTAACTTCTCTACAAATCAGACATATCAAAGTAAATCATTCATTCAAGCAAATCAATTCAAAAGAAAACACTATACTAAAAGGAGAAACTAAACATACATAATGTGACAACCATCGCCCCCTTGTGTAGAACAAGTAACACCAGACCTGTGTAGAACAAGTAATACCAGACAAAGGTGGAAGGTTACCATCTCCACGAGGATCATCGCTAACCAATGGATACACCACTCTCTGAAGACTAAAGCTATCATATGCACACAAAAAGCGAATTAGGGTTTATGTAGATCGAAAAAGAGAAAGAGAAATTTAGTTACTGGAAAACGAAACAAAACAATGTCTCTTCCAACGCCTACAATATAAAAGATTTAATCAGCTTTCAAATGCTTACTTGTATATTTCTCATCATAAATATACAATTACTTTTCATGATTGTTACAAAGCTACTCTCACCTTCTTTGCTTCCTAAGAAGAAGCAAACTCAACAAAGCAATATCCCATATGCTTTCCCTTGTGGTCTACCATAAGTCGAACACTAACAACTTCTTTAACATCTGTAAAGATTGTTAGTCAAAAGAAAAAAGGAAAAGAAATTAAGCAGATATATCTCAGACCAGGCAGAGACAAAATATAAGAAAATTTGGAAAAACAATTCTTGACATAAATGAGAAAACTGGCATTGCGATACAAATGAATTGGGTTACCATGATAGCATTCCCTGGCATCTCCTGCCATTAGTACAATACCTCAACTTCTAAGATACATAGCATGAGGAGGATCCTCTTTTGATTTTCCGAGAGGAAAATAGCTTTATATCCCAGGCTGCATAAGGAAATTTAAGTTACTCAATCACACTTAAAAAAGCTATACTGTATAAGGCTTTGCTAACAAAGAAGGCAATATCATACCTCAAGCTCACTATGGGTTTATTAAGTCAGCTTCCATGTCCAAGGGTATATCACCTAAAGAGCGAGGTAAAAGTTTCTCAAAATTCAAGACCGTTGAAGTAAAATCAATTTACATTACTCCTTCAAACTCAATGCACCATGGATAAAGTAAAACCATGTATAATAATCATCATACCCATAATAAAAATTTAAGTCTCTAAGTTCCTAGTCTATCACATTCGATTCAAAATCTAGGGTTTGATATTTTAACTTACCAGAATGATTCTCGATGCAGAATACAAAGGAATCAACTTCGGAAACCCCAACTCCTTCAGGCAATACACCATTCTCGTTGAAAGTTTTGTGAAATCGAAGTGAAATCAAGCAAGGCAGATAAATCAACGGGTTATGGTAGCTTCTTTCTGCGAGATTTGAAGTGAAATTATAAGACAACAATAAGACGCAGAGAAGAGTGAGATTGAAAAATTGGCTTACTTCCTGGAGAATTTTGAGTTATGTTTAGAGAAAGATAAATATTATATGTAAATTAGAACCCTAGTTCTCCCGAATTGAGAAATAAATTATCAGAAATGAAGAGGAGGAAATGAAGAAGGTCTGAAGAAGGAAGAGGACGATGAGGACAATTATGTTTCGATCTAGAGAGACATTTGAAGGTCGAGAGAGCAAGAGAGTCACAAGGGATTTTTTTTTTAGGGATGTTGTTATCTGTGAAAAGAAAAAAAAATAGTCTTTTAAAGTTGAGGCCTAACACTTAGATGGAAGATGGACATTTTTTGTCAAGTATTACCACCTCTTCTAATTTTAGGCTCGCAAAGCTAAATTTATAAAATGCTATCATATATTGGTCGAATCTAGCAACCCATCTTCAATAGCAGTTACGGAAAATGAGCTATCTCGATATGCTATCAAAGCCCATATTTCTTGTAGTGTGGTCTTCATGTTTGGGATATAATAAACGTTGGAAATGAATTGATGATCTCCATTCTTCACTCGAATAAGAATTTTTCCTTTACCCTTCACCTCCATGTTCGATTCATTTCCAAAGCCACATTTTCGTTGATTGATGTGTGTACCGATAAATTCACACAACCACAAAACTTGTCTAACGAAACTTTTAAGGGATCGTCGACTGTCTTAAAGTATGAATTACTTGTGAACACAAAAGCAAATAAAGCAAAAAAACTAAGAACGGAGGGCAAAACAAAGGTTGAAAGCTGGGTTATTATTGATAGTATGCTAAGGTCTCTTGCAGCCACGAAGTTTAAAGTGCAAGAGCTCTGAAAAGTTGAAAGATACATTATGAGCTATGACTAACAGACTATTTATACTCTTAGATAAACCGTCATACGACCATGGGCTTTGCCTTCTCGTTTCAGGCCGCCTTTTCTTTCTCCGTCGACAAAATCTCGGATAGTTTCCTTTTCTCCGATATGCTTCGATACGCCTTCCTTTTCTCCGATACTCTTCGAGATAACTTCCATTCTTCCGAGATGTTCTTAGAAGACTTCCTTTTCATCGAGATACAAAGGAGACCTTCCATTTCCGTAAGATTGTGTCTGAACCTTCTAGTATGTCGGTTTACGAAAGGCTTTGCTTGGTCTGAAATGCGGTGGTCAGCCCGTTAAGGAAGTGTTGGGATGTTTAGCTTGTCAAGAGTGTTGTTTGACTCGTAAGTCGTATATGTTCGGATGGTTACCTCGTTAAAAAACTTAGCAAGGAAACCACTTAAGAGTAAACCTTACCAAGGGAAAAAGAGTGTAACCATGTTGACCTTTGTCGATCGTGTGATGAAATGTTCATCGTAGATCCTTAGTTCTCGATGAAACTTAGTTGCTTGCTTTGCTAGGATCCATGGAAAGGTATGGTATACATCCTAAGTTGTTTTGACTTGTCGTGATCATGGATGGTGTCAAGATTGTGTTAGGCGACCCGTGAGTGTTCCATGGGTCGCGGAATGACTTCGGAAGAACGAAGGGCGACCCGTGTGTGTTCCACGGGTCACGGAACTTCTCGGAGGCTTCGATGTGCGACCCGTGTGTGTTCCACGGGTCGCGGAACTTCTCGGAAGCTTCGATGTGCGTCCCGTGTGTGTTCCACGGGTCGCGGAACTTCTTGGAAGCTTCAATGTGCGACCCGTGTGTGTTCCATGGGTCGCGGAACTTCTCCGAAGCATGAAGTGTGACCCGTGTGTGTTCCACGGGTCGCAGAACTTCTCTGAAGCACGAAGTGCGACCCCTGTGCGTTCCACGAGTCGCGGAACATGTTCCAAAAGGCAATGTACGATCCGTGAGTGTTCCACGGGTCGCGGAACATGCCATACACGATGAAGTGTGCATGATCGAAAGATCAAGTCTTTTTGAGAAATAACTTCTCGATTGCTCAATTCCATGTTCGTATGATCGAAAGAACAAGTATCGGAGGAAATTGATTCTCGGAAGGTTTTAGTTTCCGCTAGGCGACCCGTGAAGCTTCACGGGTCGCGGAATAGCTTTTCCATGACAAAGCACAACCCGTGAAGATCAAGCCTTACATAATGAGAGGCGACCCGTGGAGCCGTTTTTGGCCTCCGAAAACAGTTTCGGCCTCCGAAAACAGTTTCGAATGAAATCGAAGTCTTGTTTGTCCGATTTCATGTTCGAATGAACAGTTTATCGAAAGGCTAAGTCTTCCGATAGGTATCATAAAGGATGTCGATAATGATTGCTCTATGGTCATGAGCAATCTATCCTTGTGATGTTTAAGTATTTAGATTTGTACCAAGTCGTAGTCGATTATTGTGTTTTGCGGAGAACACTTAACCATTTTATGCTATTAATCTTCGGGGGTGGAATCCAACCCCCACAATTGATTTATCAAGCTCCACGAACATGCTTCTTCGACCGCACATGTGATTGTTTACACCACTATCGAGGTACCATTTATGACCCTCATCTCTTTCTTCATCCTTGTACGCCATTAGTAGCATATCTTCTTGTTTGATTCTTTCTTCAACGTAGTTAGACTTCTCTTCAACTCTTTTGTTATTAGGAGCATTTCATTCGAATGCATAACGTTCAAAATTCCCGCAATTGTAGCATTTGACATTTGACTTGTCATACCTCGATTAGGGTATTCCTCGCCCACGACATCTTGATGAGCTTTCCCCTCTATGGTTGGTGTTGTCATCATATGACCTCCAACCTCGTCCATTTCCAAATCCACGACCCCTTACTCGTTCTTGACCACCATCTCGTCTTGGACGACTTCGGGAATTTTCTTCTTTAGTACGATCCATCCGCATTTTGAGTACTTGTTCGAAAATATCTTCTTTCTTCTTCTTCGTTTCTTAATACACTTGTAGTGAGCCAAGAAGTTGCTCCATCGTCATGGCCTCCAAATCCTATGTTTCTTCTGTGATAGTGACAACATAATTAAATTTTGGATCCAACGATCTTAGGACCTTCTCCATAATCTCACTTCATCTAACTTCTCGCCATTTTGTAAGGTTATTTGTAACCGCCAAAACTCTTGAAAAATAATTGGACACGAGTTCACCTTCCCTCATTTGCAAGGCTTCAAATTCTTCTCTTAGAGTTTGAAACATACCTTCTTAACTTGCTCGCTCCCTCGTAGGAGGTTTGAAGCTTCTCACACGCTTCTTTGGCCGACTTTGCTTCCGCACCCCTCTCGAATGTGTCTTCATCTAATCCTTGATAGATGAGAGCCTTCTTGTCTCTCTTCCTTGAATTTCTCAAACTATCTTTTTGAGTTTGAGATAAACTATTCATTTCCCGGTTCAACATAGCCTTTTGTGATGATCTCCCATGCATCATGTGCTCCTAGGATGGCCGTCATTCTTTTACTCCAATTGTCGTAGTTGCTCTTTCTGAGAATCGGAACTTGGAAGGGAACACCACTAATATTTGCCATATTTATGAGAATCTTATGGCTCTGATACCACCTTGTTGGAATGAAATACTTAATTAAGTGATGGAGAAAGTGCTTAAAGTGTTTGGAAGAGGATGATAAACTTTAAGAAGATAGCTTTTTATTACTTGATTTTAACTTTGAAACTTGGTTACAAATGTGAAGAGGTGGAGGTATTTATAGCCTCCATATTACAAAATATCTAGAATATTTTAATCCTAATTCTAGATTATTCTACCATAATATCTAGATTATTTTACAACAATTATCTAGATATTCTATCATAATATCTAGATTTTTATTTTTATAGAGGTGGTAGATTATTCTAGAAAATATTAAGGAGGTGGAAGTGTTAAGATATTTCTAGATAAAAAATCTAGAATTTGGATCAAGGTTTTGGCCCAATTATTCATAATTGGATCATTGATTAACTTGATCCAAAGTCAAGTTTACTTTCAACAACCTTCTCTGTGATTCGGAACCATCTATATGATTCAGCGATTCTTCAAAACCTTCAAGGTACCAAACCAAAATCTTTTCAGTGATTATTGTTGAATTTGGGAATTTGATTTTACTATTAGGTTTTTGGTTTTGATGAATATGGGGATTTTAGTTTAGGATTAGATTTTAAGTTTTAGATTTGAGGATGTTAGTTTGAGATTAGTTTTAGGTTCATGGTAAGAACTTTGGACTCCATATATGTTTGATTTTGGGATTAGACTTTATTTTCTTAAGAATTAAATTTGGGATAAATTAGAACGTTTTAAAAGCTTTTAATATGTTTTATTAGTACGTTTGTAAGATTTTATTTATGCTTTAATTGATTATTCTAGTATTAGGTTTGGGACAATTTAGAAGGTTTTATAATGTTTTTAAACGTTTTATCAGCACTTTTATAAGACTTAATCTATGTTTAAATATAGAAAATAAACTTGTGATTCTAGGTTTGAGTAATTTTAAAAGGTTTTAAAATGTTTTATAAGCATGTTTATCAGATTTCACTGATGTTTAAATATAGAAATAGACTTTTGATTATAGGTATGGAGGTTTGTGATAGTTTATAAGGTTATAAAAAGTTTTAAGACGTTTATAAGGTTATAGAACGCTTGTATAAGAACTTGATTAGACTTGTGCTCTTGGGTTTTGAATAGTTTATGGTTTGTGTTTGTTATTTTAAGATTATTCTTATGTTCTTTGTGTCTTCCATGAAATCATACATTTGTATATTAAACCTTTTTATGTTTTTATGAATTGGACAGATGGATGATGAACAACAAAACAATGATTCGATACAAAAGACATGTGAACTGTCTCCGTTTTTCTATCAACCAGATTTAGAACCAGACAAAGCAGTGTCAGTTTCTCTTTATTTGAATCTGCAGCACATCAACACAGTCGCTACAACATTAGGAGAAGAATTCTTCAACACACCATCAGCATTGTTAAAAGAAGTGCAATAAAGTTTTGGATAAATGTTCCACCTCTAGATGCATGGAGAGGAAAATTGTAAACCATGAAAGAATTTTGCTTTAGATTTGGTTCACAACCAATGAGATTTAGTTTACTATAAGATAATTATTTATCACCACATGTATTTATAAGCTTTAATAATATATATTTTTGTCAACCATACAGATAAAAGGTTCCGATCATATAATATGCTATAATAATATGTTTATAAAGCGTTTTATGAAGTGTTTGTAAGATTTTGAAATGTTTTACAAAGTTTTTTTTTATAAGGGTTTACAAGGTTTTATAAGGCTTTAAAATGCAGACAAAACCCCAATGTATTCATTAATAAACTATTTAGAATACTTTTATAATTTGAAAAGAGTTGATTGATTTATAAAGTTTTGAGATTTGTTAAATTTGTAGAGATATTTGTCAAATTTGTAGAAAGTTTTGTGTATTTGATAAATCTATAAGTAATTGTATTCTCAAGAATTTTTCAAATACATAATACATATTTAAGAAAGAAATAATATAAATTTAGGAAAAGAAATTATATAATTATAAATAAAAAAACCATATAAGAAGTCTTACGAAAAAAGAAATAGATAATAGATGGTCTTTCTTCAGAATTAATTTCAAAATCCGACATATATATAATAAGGTGAATTAATTTCCGTAATAAAATCGATTTTCAAGATCTGAAACGTTCCAATCTCTGATCAAACCCTAATTCCTCAAATCTGTTTCTTCTCTTCTTCATCATCGACAGGCTTTTGAATCTCGGGAGAATTAAGATGGTTTTGGCAGAGCTTGGCGGGAGGATTACCCGCGCCATACAAAAGATGACGGACGTGACAGTTATCGATGAGAAGGCTTTGAATGAATGCTTGAACGAGATCACTCGTGCTCTCATCCAATCCGACGTTTCTTTCCCCCTCGTGAAGGAGATGCATACCAATATTAAGAAGATCGTTAACTTTGAGGAACTAGCAGCTGGCCACAACAGACGCCGGATCATCCAGCAGGCTATCTTTAGCGAACTTTGTAAGATGCTAGATCCAGGAAAGCCTGCTTTTGCACCCAAAAAGGCTAGACCTAGTGTAGTCATGTTCGTTGGATTACAAGGTAAGGAGCTATTCTATTTTTTGGGTTGGTTTAACAATGTGTAATGTTAAAATGGTTCTTGACTATGTTTAGGTGCTGGTAAAACTACTACGTGTACCAAGTATGCTTACTATCACCAGAAGAAAGGGTACAAACCAGCTCTAGTGTGTGCCGATACTTTTAGGGCGGGTGCTTTCGATCAGTTGAAACAGAATGCCACCAAGGCTAACATCCCCTTTTATGGAAGGTACTCACATCTTTGTAATAGAGTTTAACAATATGCATTAATGGATCTTTTGAGGTCTTGCATTATCTTCTGTACGTTGCAGTATATATAATTACTGTGACTATGCTATGTGTATTTTGGGATTGCCTCAATGACAGTAAGAGAGGAACATGAAAAGAACATATTCTTGATTTAAGTTTTTAGTTTTAAACTATTCTGTGTTGTAATTCTTTGCAGTTACACGGAATCCGACCCTGTGAAAATTGCTGTTGAGGGAGTGGATAGGTTCAAGAAAGAAAACTGTGATCTTATTATTGTTGACACTAGTGGTCGTCATAAACAAGAAGCTTCCCTCTTTGAAGAAATGCGTCAAGTTGCTGAAGCAACGGTATATATGCTCTTGTGAATTCTAGTCTTCTGTTCTTTGCTGATTGATTTTTGCAGGCTCTGATTTATAGTCTTTTTCACGTTGCAGAAACCAGATCTTGTCATATTTGTTATGGATAGCAGTATCGGTCAGGCTGCATTTGATCAAGCTCAGGCATTTAAACAAAGTGTCGCTGTTGGAGCTGTTATTATTACTAAGATGGACGGCCATGCCAAAGGTGGTGGTTCTCTTAGCGCGTAAGTATCTTGTTGCCACTAAGTCGTAATATGTAATCTAAAATTGTCGGAATGAAAAGGTTTGATGTGATCAATTTTCCTCTTGTTAGTGTTGCAGCTACAAAAAGTCCTGTGATATTCATTGGAACAGGAGAGCATATGGATGAGTTTGAAGTGTTTGATGTCAAACCATTCGTCAGCCGTCTCTTAGGTAACTTTCATGGCACTGATTGATGTATAGCAGCATTTTGATGAATGATTAAAGGCCCTTGTTGACTCAGAATCTTGTAACAGGAATGGGTGATTGGTCTGGATTTGTGGATAGACTACAAGAGGTGGTACCTAAAGATCAGCAGCCTGAACTTCTTAAAAATCTCTCTAAGGGTAACTTCACATTGAGAATTATGTACGACCAGTATCAGAACCTCCTTAATATGGGTCCACTAAATCAGGTCAGAATCTCTGTCATACAAGAGAGTGAATTTCAATAGTTGAACAACAAGAGGTAATGATTATAAAACAATGTGATGTATTGGTTTGTAGGTTCTCTCATTGCTTCCCGGAGCTAGTGCTGAAATGATGCCAAAAGGACACGAGAAAGAAGGCCAGGAAAAAATAAAGAGATACATGACAATGATGGATTCTATGACAAATGACGGTAAGAGCAACATATTTGTTTGGAAAAAAGCTATTGAGTGGAAGTAATAATAGTGTTGATGAGTGATGTGCAGAACTTGACAGCGGAAACCCGAAAGTGTTAAACGAGTCACGGATGATGCGGATAGCAAGAGGGACAGGAAGGCTTGTAAGAGAAGTGATAGAGATGTTGGAAGAGTACAAGAGACTAGCGAAGATATGGAGCAAGATGAAAGGGCTAAAGATCCCAAAGAATGGAAATATGAGCATTGGTGATCTGCAGAGTCTAATGAGGCAAATGGGATCGGGCAACAACATGATGGGATTGTTTGGTGGTGGAGGCAACTAGTTTCTTTCTTTCTTGCACAGTTTTTTGTTTTCGTTCTTTTTTCCTGGACTTTTGATAACAAATCAAGAAATTACCACTCATCGTGAATCATTAACAAAATTTGTGCTGGATTAACTAATTTTTCTTTTTATACTTATGAGTGTTCTAAAAGATGCGACCTAGGTGTGGCATACTAATCTTTTACTTTGCTATGGAGGGAAAATAAAAAGATTGACCATGCCACATAATGATATTGACTCTCCCTCTTCAAACCGTGCCACATAATGAAAATGACTTCTGAGTATTTTGCCTTTTTAGAATTTTATGTAATTTCTGATCAGTATTTTCAATATCAATGCAATTTATCATTATATTGTAATTTTAAAATTTAGAAATGTTGTCTTGATGGTCAACCTAAATCTTATGATATAAACTAGTTACATTATTTACTGCATATTTATTGTATAAATATAAATTTCATGAGTTTAAATCATATTTTTTAGTAATATATTTATTTACAAAGTAATCTACGGTAAATATTATCACTACATTATGGTCAAAATATTAAACTTCTAATATAGCAGGGTTTTTTTTTTTTTATCTTTTAAATCATAAGAAAAGTTATACCCAGATTGGAATAGTATTGTTTACATAGAAAAACTCAAAAAGACGTTGTCGTGCAGAACGGGCCAGACAATCTATTTGAGAATTTGATCCGCGTCAGATAAAAAACAGGGAGAAGGACGAAAAACATCTACGAAGCTCGCCGAATTCTTCCAGCATGATGTTGAGTGCTGGCCAGTCGTCAGGTACTCCGATAATCTTCAGTTCTAAGCAATCCGTCTGGAAGGCATAACATGGGATGTCGTGTTCCAAGATGCTAGACATAGCCCAAAGAAGAGCTTCCAACTCAGTATGTAGGGGTGATAAGCTTCTTCGAATTCCTCGCCCCCCGAGCAGAATAATCAAGTTTTCTTGACAGCATATCCATCCTAGTCCCGCAGTTACGTCCAAGGTTTTCCACGATCCATCAATCCTACAAGAAAGGCCCGATCCTTGTTGTACTGAATTGACATCTGTGACTGAAGCCGGTTACTCCACAATGCTTCGACCATGCCAAAAGTTCCGTCTGAGCAAATTTAAAAAAAATTGTGGGCATGAATTTGACCCCTTGAAATACCTTCTTATTTCTTGATTTCCAAATATACCATAAAAGCCATGGAAAAATACCATGACCATAGGCTTGATCTTCCCTTTCCTCTCCCGAGGGGATGTGCCAGAACAAGAAATCGGCATTAACAAATACAGAACTGATTGGAAAATTATTATCCGGCCGAGAAAAATTAGCTAACTGCCAGGTTTGTACCGAATTTGGACATTGAAATAAAGCGTGATTAATCGTTTATTCTGCATACCACATCGCGGACAACTTGTATTAATGCTAATTCCGCGGTCATTTAAGCGTGTTAAAACAGCTAATGACCCATTAAACATTTGCCACAAAAAATGCTGAATTTTAGATGGACATTTAACCTTCCACACATGTGCCTTTAGAACCGTTGTGCTAGGTTCCCCATAAATCATGAATTCTGCATCTGATTCCATTTTTTGAGTCAAACAATAGTCTGATTTGACCGTATAAAATCCGGATTTCGTATAATTCCAAATGGCCTTATCTGGTCTACCATCATCTGATGCAGAATGGGTACATTCCAATCACCCGAAGGACTATCAATTAATTGATCAACTGTAAGACTAGGGTAGAAGTCACTCCCTAAACCGCGGGCAGGTCGAGGAAACTCATCAGGTACCCATGGGTCCTCCTAGACGGATAAAGTCCTCCCTCCTCCCACTCGCAACAGACAAACCTTAAGTAATAACTCTCTAGCCGAAGATATATTCGTCCACCCATATGAAGGAGAGTAAACCTTTTTATGTTGCAGAGGATGCATTTTGGGATAATATCTCCCTCTTAACACTCGAGCCACCAACGATTCTGGAAACTGATATAGCCTCCAAAGTTGTTTAGCCAATAATGTTGTGTTAAAATTTTCCAAGGAACGGAAACAAAGTCCGCCCTCGTTTTTAGTTAGGCATAATTTATCCCATGCATTCCAGTGAATACCGCGTTGGGTTTCACTGGACCCCCCACCAGAAATTGATATTGCACTGTTTAACTTTGAAGTTAACGACTGGAAAAGTTTAAAGCATGACATGACATGATTTGGTAAAGCACATGCCACTAATTTGATCATTATCTCTTTACCACCCTTAGATAATAGTTTAGAGGACCATCCATTAACGCGACCATGTAATTTCTCATTAACATAACTAAAAAACTTAGTTTTCGAGCCACCGAGACTTTCTAGAATACCCAGATAATTACACATTCCTCCGTCCTTAAATATGCCTAGTATACTCTTTAGATCTTGTTGAATTATCTTCGGAACTCTTCTACCAAACAAAACCGAAAATTTATCGAAGTTAATAATCTGTCCTAACGCCTCCTCGTAAGCTTTAAGCAGCTCTAGAATCTGTCTACATTCTGCCGCATCCGCTTGACAAAAAAACAAGCTATCGTCTGCAAACAAGAGGTGTGAAATAGCGGGACTACCTGTAGCTATTTTAATACCTGTTAGAACTTTTTCCGTTTTCATTCACCAAATATTCGTGATACACAAAGTTTTACTCTATGTATTTCTAACTGCAAGTGCACATCAATTAATCAGTTATAGTACTTTTAAGGATCGAATCCACAAAGACCGAAATAAATATGCAAACTAATTTAATAAATTGTAAATAAATTCAAGGCAATTGGTTTGAATGTTTTCTACTGTAGGCAGACACTAGGTGATTTTTTAGAAGGTTTTTATCAAATTAAACAAACGATAGGCTTTGGGAACTTAAACTAAGAATCAATTCTGACCCGTGCTATGGACAGTGTCGATCGACACTGATGTGGTGTCGATCGACACCCTACGTACAAAAACTATGTAACCATTAACTCTCGAACATGAATAATCTATCTATCCAACTCTCGCTGAGACCTACTAACTTAATTTAAACCCTAGAACAGCTAACTCTCGCTGAGAAATCCTATGAATTCAAATTAGCATTATCAAACCTATTCAAATTGTTCACTAGCAAATCTACATCAAATCTCTTTGAGAGAAGATACATAGCTCTCTTAAATCTGTTCCAGCAATTTATTAGCACTCTCATGCATAATAAATTTCCTATAATCATAAACTCTAGATGGCCAATCTAAAGCATAGCATTAAGAACAACCAAAAAGAAGAGTTAAATCTATGGTACATAATTTAAGCTATGGTGAACAAAAAATCATCAAGTTTAAGAACCCTAAACCTGACTAACAAACTACTCAGACATAACTAAGTAATTCATCATGCAAATCAATAGAACAATAAATTGAATAATACTCTATAGAAAATAAAAAGGGTTTAGAGAAATCTTCTCCCTTACAAAACTCTATGAGAATAAGATTTTGTATGAGCTCCTAAACAATGGTTGTAGAAAAGTATTTATAAGGTTCAAGACGAATTTTAAGTTTAAGGAATTATCATAGAAAATTAGGGAAAGTTAGTAAATATCCGTCGGGTGTCGGTGTCGATCGACACTCCCATCTGAAACTTCCATTTTTCTTTGTTTCCGTTTTCGCCTCTCCAAGCTCATCCCATTTTTGCTCCATAAATTTTCTAAAGCTCCAAAACTCGTCCATGCACCTAAAATGACTCTTTTGGACTCTAATAATAGTAATATAGACTCTAAAATAAATATAAGTATAGGTTTATTATAATAAAAACCGGTAAAATATGAGATATATCAATTCGCCGTTAATACCTCCGTACAAAGAATAAACAAATACGGTGATAAAAGATTACCTTGGCGTAGGCCCCGCTGTGGTAGGATTGATCATTTAGGCTCCCCATTAATTAAAACCTGAAAGGATACTGATTTGACACACCACATGATTCGAGCAACCAAAAGCTCATGAAATCCCATTCGGATCAAAACAATCTCCAAGAAGGGCCACTCAGTTCGGATACTGATTTGACACACCACATGATTCGAGCAACCAAAAGCTCATGAAATCCCATTCAGATCAAAACAACCTCATGAAATCCCATTCGGATCAAATCCCATTCGTCGCAATGCACCTTGAAAATTTATAAACGTACCCATCAGGGAATTTCACCTCCGTTCTGACCCAATCAAATAAGGTCTCTTTGGCTGCTCCCGAGAGCCTAAAAATTGGAATGGGTGCCTTCTNGGTGCCTTCCCGTCCCTCGTTAAATGAAGCTCGGTGCGTGAGCATATATCAGGGAGATCCATTCTCGATTTGAAGTTGTCTTTTGTTTTTTTCTGCACATTTAACAACGTGTGAATAATGTTATCAAAAAAGTATTTCTCGATATGCCTCATATCGAGGTTGTGCCGCAACAAATGGTCCTTCCAATAAGGTAGCTCTCAAAATATAGACTTCTTATGCCAGTTGTGATTCACAGAATATCCAACAGGCATGTTTCCGTGAGTAAACCAATTACCGCCACGCTCTACTGTTTTCT
>OVAP01001454.1:0-23916 GCA_900406295.1 Aurinia saxatilis | reverse complement strand
TTTTTTAAAAAAAAAAAAAAAAAAAAAAAAAAAAAAAAATTACATTTGTCGTGTCTTACAAGAAATCCGATATAAACTAAATAACTAATAACGCGATTAAGAAAGCTAAGTCTTCTCCGGCAATGTTGACTGACCCATTCTTAGTTCTCTTTTTTATTTTCTCTCTCTACTTAACAAACATTATTCCAAGTTATTGCAACAAATAAAAGAAAAAAATATATATATGTTAACTAGAAGCACCTAATTTGTAGACGTTGAATCACTTAAGACAGACAATAATTAATCGATCGATTCAGTGCTCAATCTTCAGATGTCATCCTCCGATTTTGCTTGTGTTCGAATTATTATTCAGGAAGCTTATAATAAAGGATTTGGAACTAGTGACCATTATATTAATTAGACTAATAAATGTATAAGAAAGTGCCTATACTTGCACCCCAATTCTCGTTTAGAAAATTCGAATATTGTCACTCGCTATACCATATTGATACGCCTCAATATTGCTACGTAAATTTCCAATCACTTTCCTAATCCCCATTTTATAATAATTGAAAACTATATGTTAAACAGTTTTCTTTGAAATTTCGGTTTAGAACTAAAGTCTGCTGCAGCCGACATTACTCGTGTCTATATAAGACCTATACTTTTTGCAATCCCAACATATTGTAAGAGAAACACAAACACACAAACAAAAATCAAATCCATACCAATTTATTCAACAACAAGAAAAGCAAAAAAAAAAACGTATATTTGCTGATATGGCAAGGAGCAAAGATGGTTCGTTACTAAACCGGTTGAGGCAAGCAGTGAATAAAGTGAAATTCGTGTTGAGTTTCAAGATACACAGCCTCTGGGGTCTCGTACCAATGCTTGGTTCTTCAACTTCTTCCTCGTCTCTTCGGTTTAGTTTCAACGATAGACCCGGTTTAGCAGCGGCTTATAACGAGGAGAATGAACCGGAATCAACCGGTTCTTCTTCTAGAGGGGCGTTGCATAGAGCCGGGAGTTATGATCCATCTTCAGACGACGACATTGACAACAAAGCTGAGATGTTCATAGCTAATTTTTACAAGCATCTTAAGATTGAGAGACAAATCTCTTTGGAACTTAAATACCTGCAGGGTGGTAATAATCAGAGTTTCAACTACAGGTCGCCTTGATTCATTTTTTCATAATATGTATTGATTCTTTTGTTCATTTATTGTTATCATATCATATAATTAAGATCCTACAATTTTCATTGGGTCTTAATTAATTGATGATGGAGCCTGCTATTTGTTTTGTCGTAGTAGGCTTATCCATTGTCATTTGATTTGAGAGTCATATTTATTCATTACATTTCATAATTTATTGATGTAATGATCTCAAGAGAAATAAGAATGTCAATAATGTGTTATAAATTCGACCATCTAAACCTCTTGTTGCTAACTTGCTCATCAAGTTTTCTTTAATTATTTTCATCAAACTATATGACTAAATACAATGGTATCTTCTAGAGCTCATTTTGATTGCTATAAACAATTGTTGTATATGTTTCATTAAATCGAAAAAAAACGTGTTGAAAATATTCAACATTTGCGGAAGAATTTTAATAAAGAATCTCACACCTCTCAGTCGCCACTCGATTGAAAAGGAAAAAAAAAAAGAAGAAAGACAAAACATAATCAAAAGAACATAACATGTGTGGATAAAAAAAAAGAACATAACATGCATAACAAATTTATCTGATACTCAACTTAGATTAAACTCGTTTTGGTGCTACAAATCTCGCAAGTACACTTTTTGGTTTCTTAGAATGAGAGCAATTAATTTTATTCACCGTGATAACATCGACTATTAACTCGAGTTTATAAGCTCTGCCTCTGCTAAACAGAACTTGTCGTTGAGCTTTGTTGTATGTCGAGAATAAGTAGAATTTTCCCTTTAAGATCTAAAAAAGCGAAAGTAGACTGAGTTCAAGAGCTCATAAGCTTGAAAGCTGACTGGTCACTACCGCCTTTGGTCAAAACCGAATTCCTCGTAAAGAGTCATTAATGGCCAATGGCTTTTAAAACGTGGGACAAAGGCAAAATTCTGCTTATGCTCAATACAGACAAGACTTCCTCAACACAATTTCTTAACGTACTATATAGAGCATTTTCTTTTTAAGTGGTATATTTAATGCCTCATGTAATAAATATGTGATTTATCTACTCAGAATCGTCTCTAATTCTCTATACAAAACGTGGTTAAGCATATATATCATCTAATTATTTTTTTATTAGTTTAAAAACAGGATAATAATTTCTTAAAATTTATTAAAAGATTAATGGACGGATGAACCATCGATACAAGACATATATCATAACCATCATGTAGGTTACAAAAAGAAACCAAATGCAAAGAAAAGAGGGATGAAAGATAGATAGGAGATTACACAATTACCTTAGTATGTAAACTCATTTTCTTGAAAAAGCAAATGTCGATGGGTTTCGCTACAGCTATAATATGATATGGGAAAATAATCTAATGATTACATATGTTTATTTGATTAGGTCCAAAAGAAAGGCAAATGTTTACGGTTTTTTTAGAAGATCATGATGTCTTCACTCGAAATGACAAAGTCTTTCTCATTTCATTTTTTTTCTTTCTCATTTCCAGGGAGAACATCATGATTTTCTAAAAACCCGTAAACGTATAAGTTTATTTGAATTAATCTAAGATAATCTTGTGTGTTCATACTTTGTGTGAAGAACATCCACAATTCTCCAATAATCCATTGTATCATACTGAGGCTATCATACGTTGCCTCAGCTATTTTAGTCATCGTTTTGGTATTTGGAGAAGAAGGATCATCATCATTTGTTGCTTCTTCTACTAACCTGAAGAATTACCAAAATTGAAAATTAAAGAATCACTAATGGAGTATTAATAGTTAGCTTCTAGTCCTACTTACAGCTCAGCTTCGGTGACATCGGTGAGAACAAGTCTAGCAACATTGTACTTGTCTTGAAGAAACGAAGATGCGTGTTCTTGATTTATCCAAACCAAAGGGGATCCCCATCGAAATTTGCAAAAGTTGAATGCTTTCTTCTGTCTTCACACAGTCACTTAAATGTGCTCTTCAGACCAAACATTCTCTCGGCAACCCTTTTTTGTTGCTCAGACACTTGAGGAGATCGAACCCACTATTAATAGCTTCGGCTATTTCACCACATTTGATTAAATATTAGACATAGTCCTTGTTACAAATTTACATATACTGATGATATACGCGCCACTTTATGGACAAATTCTTCAAATACACACAAAGAGGGAGAGATTGGTTTCTATCCTCTTCTTCCCATAAAGAGTTAAGCAGAGAAGAAAATGAAATGTTAAGTTTAGATATATCACACATTTTCAGGGAGATATAACAGATTCTTCCCGACATCTGCGACTCTCTTTCCTCTTTCCAGACCCGATAGCAACTAGAACAAAGCTCCTCAGGGCGTCATCACACCCAACCCTTGCCGATGCCTTAGATTCTTGGCCCTGGTGAACATTTTGGGCACCGCTTGGAAATAGTTTACTTGAACAGTTCGCACTCGTCTCACCTTAATCACAACATAAGAGCTCAATTACTTTTCATGATTAAGCAAACAATTTTCATGATTGCTTTAATCCCAAATCACTCATCAGCATTATGAATTTTCATGTCATCTACATACTCGAAACACAGTTCAGAAACGAGATATAGCTATAAAAGAGGCTAAGAAAACAGCAAAAACTGACCACTTCTTTGGAAGAGCGAATCTCAGGACTCAGATACATTTCTTCTGGCGAACGCTTCAACAGCACCTGAGAATCTTTCTCGCAGATCCTGCCCCACTAAACAAAATAGAAAATCAAGTTCTGAGCTAAATCTTCAAGTACTTGCTAGATCTGACATGGAGACATGCTATCTCCAGATTCACTCCAAGTTTTTCAATACTCAGAAAGCCTTAAAACTTCATTTTCATATTCCACGAGTAGTCATAACACTTTATCAGCGCCTTAGGGATGCAGGGGATATAATATCAAGTTATACCTATGGGCTTTTCACTTTTTTCTGCAGATGGTCCTGGGGGGTCTAGAGCTGGTTGGGATTTGGCTGGTGGCAACAAGACACAAGGTAATACAAACATATGAGGTTTCACAATAATATATGATTTAAAGGTTCGTTCTTCAGATGCTGAACCAAAAAACACTAACCCTTGGTCTCGAACTAGAGACCATCTGAGGATGTTTCAAGATTGTCCAATCAAACACATAGTCAAACTAATAACCTGCATGCATAAACATGTGATGTTATCCACGGAAATATTTCTGTGAACATTACAACTGCCAAACCAGTTAAAGCAAGATCAGTAGGTTTCTAACCTTCCCGGAAAAAAAAGAGAAAACACTCTCTAACATGACGTCGACAAGTTCTAACACTTACCATTTACCAATAGTCTCCACAAGAACAGCTTCCGTTGTTAAAATGGTGAAACCTGCTATTATCTCTTACTATTATCTCTCTCTCCGTGATCTTCGAAATATACTTGATAGCCACATGACAATCTGCGCATATCCTTATATTCTTAGTCACCCTAATCGTTGTTCCAGCCTCTGTGTTGATGATACCAAAGGCAACAGCCAATCTCTCGCTGTGTCCAAACAAAAGCTCTTTCTTATGCTCCTCGTCTACATCGTGAAGCACCCCGCTTGTGTCTGCAACATACCCTTCTTTCTCCATCTGCTCCATTAAAGCTTTTAGAAACTCGTTGACTCTCTCCATATTCGGATGCGATTTATCTCCTGATACAAACCCATGAGTTTTGTTTTTGACCTCGATCCAACTACAAGCTGGCTTTTTCCGCATTCCCTTTTTCCTCATTCTCAATCTCAGTTTCGCCATCTCTTTCCATCTCCCATTAGCTGCATACATGTTGCACATCAGTACATAAGCTCCCATATTTTCAGAGTCAATCGTGAATATTTTCTCTGCCACCTTCTCTGCTAGCTCAAGATTCTTGTGAATGCTGCAAGAAGACAATAATGTAGACCAGACGCTACCCGTGGGTTCAACACGCATGTTTAAAATGAAATTGTACGCTTCTTCTAGCTTCCCTGCACGGCTGAGAAGATCTGCTACAGCTGCATAATGTTCTAACTCCTGGCTTAAACCGTAAACCTTTTTCATACTGTTGAAATAGCCCCATGCCTCATCTACCAACCCTACATGACTACAAGCAGTTAATACAGCAACAAATGCCACTTGATTTGGTTTCACTCCCTGACGTTTCATTTCCTCAAACAAGGAAACTGCTTCATGCCCATAACCATGTAACGCATGCCCCATTATAATAGCCGTCCATGATACTTCATCATGTACATTCATCCTGTCAAAAATCCTCCTAGCAGCCTTAAGATTCCCACATTTCGAGTACATATCAACAAGTGCACTAGCTATAAATATATTATCGCTGTAGCCACCCCTTAATATATATCCGTGAAGTTGTTTCCCGAGGTGTAAGGTGGATAGGTGAGCACAAGCAGGCATGACACTCGAGAATGCCACTGGTCCGGGCTTAACCTTTGCGTTTACCATTTGCCTAAATAATTCAACAGCCTCATTATATCCACCATTCTGTACATACCCAGCTATAAGTGAGTTCCATGAGATACTATCCCGTGAAGAGAGGTGAAAAAAGACTCTTTCGGCGTCTTTGATCCTCGCACTTTTTGCATACATATCAACCAAGCTGCTTCCAATATATACATCAGTATCAATCCCCTTCCTGATGACATACCCATGAATCTCTTTTCCCTTGTTAACATCCACATACTCAGAAAAGATGGGAAGAATAGTGGACAAGGTGAAAGCATCAGGCTTTAAATCACTGGTTCCCATATCCCTAACCATTGTCAAAGCATCCTCATACATTCCACTATGTGCATACCCTGCAATGATAGTATTCCACGAAACAACATCTTTCCTAGGCATCACTTGGAAAACTTTCCTCACACTATCTATTCCAAAAGACTTTCTTTGAGACATTTCATCGAACACTTTAGCTACGCCGTTGTTTGAACCCATACCGAGAAGCTTAGCATACATATTCATGAGGGCATTGGCAGTATACAAATCGGAGTCCATGCCAAGGCTAAGAATATAGGCATGAAGAGACTGACCCAATCTCAAATCCGACATCATGGTACACGATTTGAGGACAGAAGGAAAGACATTGTGATCTGGGCATCTCCCAGAGGCGCGCATTTGGACGAAGGAAGTCAGTGCGTGGGAGAAGAGCGACTGGTCGGTGAAGCATCTGATGACTGACTTCCATGCCAGAACAGGTGGAGACTGGAGCGTGTGGAAAAGAAGCAATGCTTGGTGCAAGAGTTTAAGGTTTGTGTAGATTGAGATTAGGATAGAAGCACTAGTGTGTGAGAGAGACTGGGTTCTGATGAACTGTGCGTGAAGCTGCTTCGCTTGGTGTTTGGATCTGATGCGACTAGGATTCGTGATCAGGGTTTTGATTAAGCTTTTTGATGAACTCATCTTCTTACAAATGAAACGGGAAACCGCAAACTTTGAGTACGCTAGTTTCACTTTTTGTTTTGCATTATTCACATCTTTAATTTATAAATGAATCGGTCAGTTTAACCAAATCTTGAATATTTTGCTTACGAATAATGAGAGAGAAATGGTGGTGACGCCAACCGGCAACCAACATGAATGTTGTATATACTTAGTAGCAACGAAAGGGATGTTTTTGATTATGTAAAAAACATACTATTTTTTTCATTGTATCAAGACAAATTTGTTTACACAATGACAGTTGACAGAGGGTTTTTAATAGGTTCGATACAACAACTCATCAGATGAAAGTAGAAAGATAAGTCTGTTTTCTGATTGCAATTACCACAACACTTGCTTGCAAAGCTCTTCTACTCGTCTTCTCTTTCTGGAGGAAGGCCGCAAGGTAAAAGCATTTTCTGCAAAATCAAACAAGTTTTGAGTCAATAAGCTAAACAAGAAAGAAACATAAACCTGTAGAATTGCGCCTTGCAGATGTCACTCTATTCATTAAGCATGCACATTTTAATATTCCCCTCTTCAGTTAAACTAATAACTCAGTTGCAAACTTTGGTGAGACCCATTTCTATTAATTTGCAAAGCTATAAAAGACAGACCAATGCACCTTGAGGAAAAAGAAAATAATTTGAAGCAAAGTAAAGTAGATGATGCAGATAAACATAGTTCACCATCTTGTGCTAAAAGATAACTAAGCATATCATAGCCATTTAAAACAACCGTCATCAACTAAACGTATAATCATAGTCAATCTGAAATATTCCTTCACAAGACATCTAAGCATATCATGATTGTTTGAAACATCACTCATCAACTAAACTTAGAATCACACTCCTACCCAGGTTATTTTTTCCCTCCAGTCACAGGTTATATAGACACAGAAACAAAAAAAACAGACACTAACACATTGACATGTTCAATATGGATTCTTGAGATGATATTAACCAATGTAGGATAGTCCAGAAAAAAAAGAAAGCAAACCTGCATGAAATTGTAGCGTTCACGTCCAATGGATTCGTTCTCAGCGATGGCAAAGTACGCAAGCATGGGGTAGTGACCGATGTATGAAGCATAGCTGTCCCGCTGGATGTTCACAGCCCACTCACTAAGACAAATAACACACATTCCAATTTATGATCAACACAAAACTTTATAACAAGAGCAGTAAAACAAAAAAAAGAACTCACAATCTGCTCAAATCGGCATGACCAGTACCAACATACTTAGCTTGAAGATGCTCAAGCTGAGAATTGATGTTAAACCTATCACTTGCCTGCAGAAACCCAACAAACAGAATGAGAGATTACATAACTATCTGATATGCTAACAATTATAAGAAGAAATTACCCCCCAGATTTTCAGCTATACTTGAATTCAAATTAGGGTTGCGATATCCAGTTAAGAATAAAGCTAGGGTTTGAATACCTGCATCTTTGGAGCTCTTTGAAGATTGAATTAGAGATGCTGCTCTATGAAGTCGCTTCCTGATTCATAGACATGGGTGAATGGGAGTACCAAGGACAAGTAATACAATCAGTAGCATTGCATATACATTAAAGGTAGATTTTGAGGTTTTTTGGCTAAGTTAATTATTTCTCAGAGGAATTTCAACGAACACCTACCAGGCATCAATTCTATTAACAGTTCCTTCCCAATAGAAGGCCAATTCTAGACAAACCCAATTGCAAAGAAACGAAGCAACAAGGAAAACAACAATCCAATTGCTATAATAAAAACCACTAATACGTTTTGATTGAGGAATTTTAACAAACATGTTATAAGCAAGAAAAAGTTAAACTAAAACCAGCAATCTGCAGCATAATTCCTTAATCACTAAGCGGAAATTCCAACAGTGAAGAGCAAGGACTTGCACTGATAACGAAATCGAAGGACCAGTACAAAAAAACTCCTATATTTTCCTCTGTACCAAACGATTCAAACCCTAAAAGAAAAACCCATAACGGACAAGAGGCAGAGGCAGAGAGATACCTGAGTGTTTGCAAAAGGGTAACAGGGAATCGAGCTTGAGCACCTATGAATGAAGACGAGATACGCGATTTGGGAATTCTATAAACTATCTAATCGAAACGACATCGTTTAGATTAACAGATAAAAACCAAAAATATATATAATCCAAAACGACATCCTTTCAAAGAACCCATCAAAACCCAGAGCTTTTTCAGGTTTCTCCATTGGTCAGTAATTCTTCTCAAAATCCAAGAAGAGATGAGAGCAATTGGAATAGTGACGACCACGTTTTATCTGTGCTCTCCTTGAGCCCTATTCGCTCTTGTTCAACACGTTTTATCTGTGCCAAGGCTAATGGTGGAGGAGGAGCAAGGCCTGGTTCCATCGTTGCTCCATTGCTCAATGTGATTGATGATTTCCACAAGATCGATGTGAATCCTCCTAAAGGAACTCCTGATTTCCTTCCTGAAGACATGCGACTTCGTAATTGGCTCTTCAATCATTTCAAACAGGTCACTTGGGTTCGATACAATTTGGAGTTTTATCTTCATTTCATCTTTAAAGTTGGAAACTTTACTTGTTTACTTTTGGTTTTGTAGGTCTCAAGGCTCTTTGGGTATGAGGAAGTGGACTTTCCAGTGTTGGAGACTGAGGCATTGTTCATCAGAAAAGCAGGGGAGGAGATTAGAGACCAAGTTAGTTCATTTGCTTCAAGTTTACCTTCAGTGGCCTACAAGGCTCTAGTTTAGGCACAATCGTTTGGAATCTTTAGCATGTTACTAGTGGAAACTCTTGTTATTTACCTTCTTAGTTTAAACTCTTGCAATACTGTTGTGTAGTTGTACTGCTTTGAAGATAGGGGAAATCGACGTGTGGCATTGAGGCCTCAGCTTACACCTTCTTTAGCCAGGCTTGTGATACATAAAGGGTAATAACAGACTAGTCTGAAAAACATTTATCGCGTGTTCAGAATTGTCCATAGTCTTCCAAGGACGATTTGTTTATTTGGTTTGTAAAATTTTTGTATCCAGGTATGGATGTGAGAATGTTGATTCCGGTATTCTTTTTGGTCCAGAAAATCTGTTTCCCTGCCATTGAAGTGGTTTGCTGTCGGGCAGTGTTGGCGCTACGAGAGAATGACAAGAGGAAGAAGACGTGAGCATTACCAGTGGAATATGGATATTATTGGTGTGCCTGAAGTAACTGTATGTTTTCTCTGATATGTGCCTTCTGATTTCTTGCTATGTAAACCTCATTTGTGTTTTTAAGTCTCTCTATAAGCTGCTCTGGTAACGTAGTTCTCAAACCTTTTCTTATAGGCTGAAGCAGAACTCATTTCATCTATAGTCACCTTCTTCCAGCAAATTGGGATCACTGCATCTGATGTGGGTTTTAAGGTTTCAAGCCGTAAGGTATATTTTCCTATTTTATCTTTCGATGTGGATTGTTTTAACATCTTGTTTTTCGTGGTGTTAAACTCTAGATATATAACTAAGGAATTTCATTTGTTTTCTCTTAATTGCGACGGTAAACATAGTTGGCATTTCTTTCCACTGTCGGCATTCTGCAGCATCTTGATATCTACTGTAGATTTCATCTGTCGTCACTTCTTCCTTGTACAGGTTTTACAGGAATTGCTAATAAAGTATGGCGTGCCTGAAAACCTGTTTGGAAGAGTTTGTATCATTATAGACAAGGTTAGTACTCTAAAGATCAATTTTCTACTGCTTGAAATTGTTACTTCATATACTAAAACCAATAGATACTCAAGTTTTGTGAAATGTTTTTGCTATTGCTGATTTTGCCACCATACTCTTATAGATAGAAAAGATCCCAATTGATGAGATAAAAAAGGAACTTGGGTTGACGGGAATATCAGAAGATGCGACTGAGCAGTTATTGCAAGTGCTTTCTGTGAAGTCATTGGATGATTTAGAAGGTATTTCCTTTCTTTATTTCTGTTGAGTCTCTTACCCCAAATATTTCTGCGAATAAGAACCTCTAGTTTTGTGTTAACAGATATACTTGGTGGAACAGGAGAAGCCATTACTGATTTGAAACAACTCTTCTCACTTGCTGAAAAGTTAGGTTATTCTGAGTGGATACAATTTGATGCATCTGTTGTGCGTGGTCTGGCTTATTACACTGGAATCGTATTTGAGGTTAGATTTATGACATCTTCTTTTCCCCAGACATTAGTACTTGTCTTTAGATTTTGTGATAACAATTGATGGTGACTGTTTTGTGACAGGGATTTGATCGAAAAGGGAAGTTGCGAGCTATATGTGGTGGTGGGAGATATGACAGGTTACTCTCCACTTATGGAGGCGATGACATTCCAGCTTGTGGATTTGGTTTTGGCGATGCTGTTATTGTTGAAGTAAGTTTAAACATTCTGATTACTATTTAAGCTTCCATGATCCAATTTCACTGTGCAAAATTTTTGGTTTCAGTCTCTGATTCAATCTTTGATTCTTATTTCCCTCTTCCATGTAGCTGCTTAAGGAGAAAGATCTGTTGCCAGAATTGGGACAAGAGGTAGAGAACATTGTATGTGCGTTGGACAAAGATCTTCAAGGAGCTGCAGCAACTGTAGCAACCACTCTCAGAAGCAAAGGCCAAACCGTTGATTTGGTATTGGAGAGTAAACCGCTGAAATGGGTGTTCAAGAGAGCGGCTCGAGTAAAGGCAAGAAGGCTGGTTCTGGTTGGGAAGACAGAGTGGGAAGATGGTTCAGTCAGTGTCAAGGTTTTGGCTTCAGGTGAACAGTTCCAAGTCAAAGTCAGTAATTTAGAGTAGTATCTAAGGTTTCATTTGCATTTAATTACCTTTCTTTTAAGCAATTGAGTTGAGATTGGATATTTTCATGGATGTTTAATATTTGTTCATCGTATAATGATGATTTACAAAAGGCACTTTTTGACTACATGATTAGTTAGAGAAATGGTTTCTGAAACTCATGATTTTGAAATGGCAAGAGAGACAAAAAGATTTTGTATAACCAGTTTAAGTATACATACCATCACACTTTAAATGATTGTTGTGTATACACATGGTAAAAAGATTGGATAAATCTTAGTTGTGTACCAAGACGTTTTGAGAACTTAACTACTGGACCGAAAGAAGTTTTAACGTCATTACTCTAGTTATTTCTTACTGAGAGCTACGTTTTCAAATCTTGCTTTAATTATCCAGTTGAGTCATGGTAACAGATGAATTTACCTAGTTGGGCTGAATGTTTAATATAGGCAAATGGCTGTGTCGACATTCCCATTTTGTCATCTTAAGATTATACAGCAGAAACTATAAATAATAATAAAAATGTTTAAACACTTGTGTTTTTAGATCTAATCATCGTATACCTATTAATAATATTGAAATGTTGAAATCTGAGGGTAATTCATACATGTAAGCAAAGTAGAAAGAAAAAAGTCAACGCCTTAATTAACATTGCAGAGAGGAGTGGCGAGATGAGATAGTTGCGGGTCACGAAATCCAAAGCCCACCACGTTCTTTATTTTTATTTTACCAAATTTACAATTTGACTACAACTTTCATTTTTGCAAGTTATATGTATTTAATATTTATTGTTTGTATGTAAAGTAAAATAAACAGCCATATCTGGCCAGACGTTAGGCTTAGATCCACCACTTTTTGCCTCCATTCAAAATATCATATAGTGCTAGACCTCACAAGTTGACTTACATTTGTAGTTGAAAAAATATAATAGTAAGATATTATAATTCCATCAAAAAAAGAAAATATCAGTAAAGGATTAAAATAGCATTATTGAATTACACTAAAAATAACATTCTATTATACGCGACGACGGGGGTTTAGTATTTCACAAGTTAGACATAAATTTAATGAATTAATAAATTCTAACAAAAAAACTAGTAGTATATCGTGGTTGTGGACTCTGAAATTAGATGGAGAAATCTTTTTCATCTATTGACCATTTCCATATTAGGCAGAATGCACATCTTGTACTCGTTTATTTATTTCATCAATATGACTAACTATTATTCCATTCCACGTATATATATGTAAATTATTCAGAATGTAAATCAGAATCTAGTGTTATAGTAAATACTATATACCAATAAAATAAAAGGACAATTTCATCATGATAAATGGCGTGAAAAACTGAAGCACTACACTTGCTTCGTTTACAAACTCTGCTTTGAACCTCACGTTCCTTAAGCTTCTCTAAAAGCCTCTCTTTTTTTCTCTGATATTCCCCATAACAACAAAACTCAAATGCTTTTCCTCTAAGTAATTCTTTTTAAGCTTCTTTTTATTCAGAATTTCTTCTTCTTCCTCCTCCTCCTCCTCTGTTTTCAAACATTGATTCAAAGAAGATGAAATATTCTCCAAGATCGGACGGCAGCAGAAGATTCATCATCCCTTCTTTCTTCTTCATCGTAGCTCTATGTGTATTAGCTTTCATCAACGAGATCAGATTCGATAGTTTATTGAGTTTTGGAAGATGTGCTTTGTCAAATGTTCCTATGGTGAACAATGGTTCTTCCTCCTTGGAGACTTCTTCTTTGTCTTCTTCAGATGATGAGATTAGGATTCTTATTGGCATTCTTACACTTCCTGATCAGTACCCTCGTCGGCATTTTCTCCGGTTAATCTACGGGACTCAGGATGTTCCCTCCGGCGTTAAGATCGACGTGAAGTTTGTGTTCTGTAATTTGACTAAAGAAGACCAGAAAGTGCTTGTCGCTTTGGAGATTATGCGTTATGATGACATCATTATACTCAATTGCAATGAGAACATGAATAAAGGTACATTTGGTTTATCTCGGTTTAATTTTAATTTTTGTTCGGTTTGATTTTATTAGATTTTTTTGTTCGGTTTGAGAAAGAATTTACCAAATTCAGAGCACACCTTTTGGTTTGGTTTTCTCTTAGGCCTGGATTTGATTTGGTATGATACTATAGATAATAAGAAACTCGAGTTATCGCTTGGTTTAGTTCCCTTTTTACTTCCAGATGGGTTTAAAGTCAATTTCGGTTCGGTTTTGTTTAGATTTATTAGTTTGGTTTGAGAAATTTGTTACCAAATTCAGACCACACTTTTTTGTTGTTTGGTCTTTGGTTATGTGTTGATTTGGTATAAATCATAAGACCCTCGAGTGATCGTTCGGTTTGATGTGGTTTGGTTTGTTTTCTTCTTACTTCAAGGTTTCACCCATAGTCCTTATTTTTGTGTCAAAATCGATTTTCCATTTGGTTTGAATTCAGGTTATCTACTCGTTTCGGTTTATGAAATTTTGAATATTTGTAAATAATTTTTGTCCGTTCGATGTAATACGTTTCGGATTTAGAAAAATGAATCATTTATTTAAGAGTTTCTTCAAAGCCAACTACATTGTAATGCTATTCATATTTTGTTTGATTAATGCCAAATTGAATTGATTGTTTATCTGTAATTTTAAATAAAGTTTTTGTTCGGTTTGGACTGGTTTAACCGAATTGGAATCATTATAACATTTTCAACTAATTCAATTCTTCCAAATATCTTTCAGGTAAGACATACACATACTTCTCAAGTTTACCAGACCTATTCAACGAAACTGATTCACCAAACCCACCTTACCATTACGTTATGAAAGCCGACGATGACACATACATAAGACTAGAAAGTCTCGTCTCATCTTTAAGACCATTACCTCGAGAAGATCTCTACTATGGTTATGTCATTCCATGTCCAAGCATGGACCCGTTCGTACATTACATGTCAGGAATGGGTTACTTGGTGTCGTGGGACATTGCGGTTTGGCTCAAAGACTCGGATATCCCCAAGAAACATTTAGAAGGTCCTGAAGACAAAGTGTTTGGCGACTGGATTCGAGAAGGTAGACGAGGGAAAAATCGGTTTAATGCTAAATGGTCTATGTATAATTTTCCCGAGCCACCGACTAGATGCACACATGAGCTTTGGCCCGATACAATCGCGGTTCATTTGTTGAAGAACCAAGAGAAATGGATAAGAACGTTGAATTATTTCAACGTTACTAGCAATCTTAAGCCTTCTAAGCTATACCACATACCGTAGATAGTTTTGGTTTCGTTTTGTGATTTTATCGGATTAGTACTTATACTTAATTGTTTTCTAATATATATTTTGTATTCGATAAGGCCTTAATAATCCATTTTTTTGTGGGATGTGTAAACTGAGGATTAATATACCGTGTTCAATAGTGAAAGCAACAACAATTTTGGCACAACACAAGTTGTGGGCATGCCTAGTAGCCACAATGCAATGTTCAACAAATATATAAGAGTATCTCCTTTTTGACCGTCTATTTGGATCAGTTAGTTCATAAAAATACTCCAGAGCCGGATGTTATAAATTCAAATGGTAAACATCTTACTCCATGTTTAGTTAGATTATTAGGTTTCCTCAATACTTTTTATGTGATTTGAAAACAACATTTTTAATAGGTTTGGATTAGAATAGATTCTCAGAAATTGGTAAATTTATCAACAATGGAGAAGATCATTGAGACTAACTATAGTTTTATATGTTTTTGTTGCTTGTTACAAAAGCAAAAAAAGATTTTTAAAAATGTCTTAGATAATACAGTACTTATACATCTTTTCATATAACACAAATAGATAAAATGTAAATCAGTATTTTTTCAATATGAATTATACTTCTTCGTTGACCAAAAAGAATTATACTTCTCCTTTTTTGTCAACATATGAATTATAATTTAAATACATATTTGATATATAATTTTCAAGAAACTTAGGTTTATAAACAAATATAATTTGCATAATCCAATTAAAAAGCACACAATAATTGTTCTAAATTCTTTGAGAAATGATATCACTTAACATTTTATGTACAATATTAGAGTAAATTGTTAAGTATATTGTTGAAATATAAGGTGATCAAAATAACATCCAACAAATTAAAATTAGAATTCGGCATAAGACCAAAAAAAAAAAAAAAATGGACGTTTCTTATTATTTGTTTTCAAATTTCACTAATTTACTATCAAACAACAAAATAGTTATCTGAGTAAGAAAAGACAAGATATTGTATTTCATATTTTCTCGTAGATTTTGTTAAAAGATACGATGATCAAATTGAAATGCAACAATCTTTTAAATTAGGATTCAAGATGCCAAGGAAAACAATCAAACTTTTATAGTTCACTTTCAGAAAATTTACGTTTGTTATTGGTTGTTTCAAAATCTGCATTCAAACCTCTTAAACAAAATATGAAAGACCGAAAATTCAAACTCCAAAAATAACAAAACAAAATCGTTAAATTTCACCATTTCGTTTTTTGCTTCATGATTTCTAGTTTATTTAGAGACCTCGAGAGACATGAAACATCACCAACTAAAAATGTGTTACCGTATTAAAAAACTAAATATCCAAAAAAATTCCTAATCAATGTGAATGATAGGCAAATATAAATTCAATTCTGTCAAATGCAAAAAATGGCACCGACTGAAAGGGCATTATCGTCATTTGAAAACAAATAGAGAAGAAGAATCAAAAGGCGGCTTGAGGTGTGTAAATGGACCTCACGAAAGTGGAGGCTGTGACAGAAACTAAAACGACAGACGAATCACGGAAAGCCTTTCGTCAACGCCCAGTAACTTTGAATACTCAATCGCTTTGAGTTTGTCGAGGCCCTTTTTTTACTGCTTTAGTGTTTTACTGTTCCTTCTCCTTCTTCGTCTTCGAGGCGACGGAGCTGTCTTTTAGGGTTTATCAATCCACACTCTATTCGTCGATCTTCCCTCTTCTCCTTTAGGTATCTTCTTCTCTCTTTTTTTTTTTTGATGATTGTTCTCCGTAGAATCTGGAGATTGGCTTTTCATCGATTCGATTCTCTTGATCTGTTTCGCTTTAACTTTGTTCATGGTTCAATATTGTATCAGAATCGACTTCTATCGTTTTTATGTTCGTAAGCTTAACATAGAGTTGCTTCCTGTTTTAGCTTTGAGGAGAAATGCTATTGAATTGTCTAATTGATTGGTTGTGAATCGTCTTTTGTATAGTGGTGATTGTGCCTTTTGATATTTGATGCCTAGTGTTTCTGCTTTGCCTGTGATTGCTAGTTTTGCTGTATTTCGTTTCGAAATCTCAAAGATGGGAGGCAGTCCAGCTCCGTTTGTCGACATTGGCAAGAAAGCCAAAGGTAAACTTAGGCAATGCTGCTTATTGTTTCTCAGTGTTTGGCCATTTTTATTGACTAATTGAAAAATCACTGCAGATCTTCTCAACAAGGATTACATTTTCGACCACAAGCTTACTTTGACAATGCTGAGTGCCACAGGAACGGTATGTTTTGGATTTTACGTTAATTGAGTACAATACATGATTTGCATATATCAGCTGTTGAAGCTTTTCATGTCTTCAAGGCTTCAATACAGAATCTGTTCTGTACATATTTTTTTGGATGAAAGCTAAGGATACATACTATGAGATGCTTTTGAAAGAAGCAATCAACCAAACTTTACACTGGAAGTAGATTAAATCGTTAAATGGTAGCACTATTTCGTAGAAATATGATATTTGAGAGATAACATAGCCAGCTGTAATGTATTTGGTTTGCAAACATGCTTTTTGATGTATTGTAAGTCGGAGAGAATTCGGTTGTGATTCTGGTGTCATATAAGACGCATTCCTCCTTCAAACCAATGTGCTTAACTTACTTAAACCAATGTAACTAAACTGCGTAATGGCATTTTCTTCCCAACAGGAATTCGTGGCTACCGGTTTGAAGAAGGATGATTTCTTTTTTGGCGACATAAGCACACAGTATAAAGGTCAAAATACCATTGTTGATTTGAAAGTTGACAGCCACTCAAGTGTAAGTAAATATCATTAGCTATACATGTTTTCTGATCTTTTGCACCTTAACTGTCCTTAACCATATTACCAAACATTTTTATGCAGGTGGCTACGAAAGTAACTGTCACAAATCTTTTGCCTTCTGCTAAAGCTGTTATCAGCTTCAAAATTCCTGATCACAAGTCTGGCAAGGTCAGTGCAGAGCTGAATGAATTGCCTCTCCCAACATGTTTTCTCCACTAGTTGATACTGGCTTTATGGAAAATGATTCAGTCTCAAGCCGATATATGTATTTAACACCAGTATCTTTGCTATATTGCAGCTCGATGTGCAATATGTACATCCTCATGCTACACTCAATTCCAGCATTGGCCTCAACCCAACACCTCAGCTAGATCTATCGGCAACTATCGGGAGCCAGGATGTCTGCCTTGGTGGCGAAGTGAGTTTTGACACAAGTTCCTCTACACTAACCAAGTACAGTGCCGGAATCGGTTTCAACAAGCCAGACCTCTCGGCTGCAGTCATATTGTAAGTAACAACATGGTCCTACTCCGTTATTGGTCTAATTTTGGGTTTTGGGTTTATGGATTGAAAGACCTGTTAAATTTGTAGGGAGGACAAAGGAGAGAGTCTAAGAGCTACTTACGTCCACATGGTGAACCCTACCACATCCGTTGGTGCAGAACTGATACATCGCATCTCCCATTATAGCAGCAGCTTTACCGTTGGAGCCTCTCACTCTCTGGATCCATTCACAGTGGTCAAGACCAGATACTCAAGCAGCGGTAAAGCAGGCATGGTGGTTCAGAGAGAATGGAGACCCAAGTCGCTCATCACTTTCTCAGCTGAGTATGACTCAAAGTTTGTGACCTCTTCACCAAGGTTTGGTCTCGCTATCGCCCTCAAACCATAAAAGAAGAAAGAGCTCGTATCAGTTCGGTAACACAAATTAAAACGATTCAATTTTTTACCAAGTGCTAAGAAAAACGCCCCCAAACGAATGTTTGTAGAGGGTAATTAAATCACTTTTTGCATTAATATTTTGTTTTTCATTGTAATATAAAAGGAAAAGGAGTGAGAAAACCCGATTTTTCTAGAGGGAAACATGGTTTTCTTTGTTTCCACTTTGGTTTCATTTCATCGATCATGACACAATAACGCCTCGTAGTCTCGCGATATATTATACCGCCAGAAACTAAACCAGAAGAACAAAACGAGTTTGGTAGATTGGTGCAGGAGTATTTTCGTCCTTAAGCCTTCACAAAATAGCTGTCTAAAATCGTCTAGCACCTTGTCTCCGTGTATATATACAACTCGTTTCAGTCTTCTCTGAATGTATCAGTTTAGAAAATTATTTTACATTGGCGCACGAGGATGGAAGTTGATTTCTGCTAGCATAGTACGTAAGTTAATTAAGTTAGCTACAATATATAGTAGAATTAATATTATTAGCTCAGATTGTGTCAATGATCATGGACACGATGTTATGCTATAAGTCTACATGAAGACCCTGTGAATGAAAGAGAAGGTTAAATTCAAATCATAAACGAAGAGACTCGTACTTTTGAGTTGAAAGTTCGTAAAACATAACAATATGATGTGAATGTGAGTTTTTTTTACTCAAGCTAACAATCACATATAATTATAATATAATACATTATATACTTGATTTTAATTATAATATAATACATTATATACTTGATTTCAACGGCTAAATTTCAAGTATAAAATCCACAAAATTTAAGTCTCTAAAATGTGTTCTTCCTTATACAATTAACTTCCAAGTTGTTTTTCAGTACATAATTTGTACTTCTAATAATGAATTATGAAACTTTGCACAACTCGAAAAATTCAAACTAGAGTGTTGTTTAAAACAATAAAAAATGTTCTTAAGAAAAGGAAACTTTTTTTTTTGAAATACACTTTCATGTTAGGAATTAGAAAACCATTTCTTTGAAATACGACTCTCATGTATGGAATTATATGTGTTTTGTGAATAATAAAAGTGAAATATTATTTGCGAAATAATACACATTAAAATTTTTTTCTTGGTAAATTTATCTGGTAACTTTGTAAGCGTTGATCTATTCGAGCAAATTCTTGGCGCGGACGTCTGTTTTGAAATGATTACGAACATGCTGCAAAATCTTATTCAATGCATTCATGTCCGGTAAGAAAATTGATCTTTTGTAGCAGCCGAAAAAATATTATTTAATGGTAATAATTATGAGTTCTAGTACGAAAACAATTATTAAATTGATAACAATGAATTCTTTTGATTAAATCGAGATTTTATTTATAAAAAGAAAAAATTATAGAAATGTTTTTCGGTAAATAAATTTTCTGCCAATAACAAAACTAATTTGAGTGATATTTATGTGGCAGAATTCTGAGTGAATTTGTATTATTAGTCAGTTTTATCACTATACCAACACACCAAATTAAACTTAACCAAACCAAATTGTGCAATACAGCTAAACCAGTTACAAATCCGAACCAAGTCGGGTCGAAACTCATTAATTTGACACCAGATCAAACTAAACCCAAACTCCAAAATCTCAACGGAAAAAAATAAAAATAAGCTTCGATGATAAAACCCTAGTTGTTCTGATTGCAAAGTGAGGAATGTTTAGTTAGAATTGTGTCAAATTGTTTCGTCTCTCATTTCTGATTCGGTTACAGTTAGCGATTCGTCAAGTTGGGAGAAGAATGAAGAACAGTAACTGTTCTACTCGCAATTTAGAATCTCCTTTCTCACACGGTAAAGAGCTTTTTTGAGTTTTGTTTCTCATTTATGTTCTTAGTGGATTCTTGGATATGTTATGGTATTGTGTCTGTGTAAGTGATGATTTTGGTTTTTTGCTAGGTTACTTGCAAAGACTAGTGAGACCAACCTACTCCTACTCCTCAAGACCACAGTATCATTATTTTCAACAACCGGTATTGCTCGTTTCGTTTTTCGATTGTAACCGGAGTTTATTGTTGCCTCCTTGGGCATTTTTTATTTTATTTCGTGGTTTGATATGCATTTCTCCAGTTCTACATTGTACGATAGAATATTGAAATTGATAGCAAATATGTGTTGCTCCATTGAACGATTTGGAATTTTGAATTAGGGGAAGTGAAACTATACGAGTGAGATACCTACATCTTAATTCTGACTCGTTTACAGAGAATCAAATGGCGAATTGGCAGAGTAATTTACAGTTAGTGATTCGTCAAGTTGGGAGAAGAGTGAATAACAATATATAACTCTTCTACCCGCAATTTAGAATCTCTTTTCTCACTAGGTAAAGAGCTTTTTGAGTTTTGTTTCTCATTTGGGTATAGAGAAAGTTTATTCATTTGTATCGTGTGTAAGTGCTGCCTTTGGTTTTTGCTCGTGAGCTAGGTTACTTGCAGGGACTACTGAGACCAACCTACTCCTCTAGACCACAGTATCATCATCTACAACAACTGGTAATGGCTTTGTCCCATTTATCAATTTTTCATTTGCTATTTTCCTGTGTCCTTCTTGAGCACTTTTGATTCCGTAGTTTGATTGAACGAATTTGATAGCAAATATATGTTGCTGCAGTTAAGGGAAGTGAAAATGCACTAGTGCCTAGTGGGATGCCTACATCTATTATCATTGTAAATTAGGCGAAAAGATGTAACGGCTTGGTAGGTCTACTCAACACTTCTTTGGATTTAGCGATTTTCAGTCCATCTACTAGGAGAATCCACAGGTTACCTTACGAGCCTACGATTTGCCGGAGGAGAACACTATCATTCCTAAGGATGCGTTCTACGGATTAGGTTACGATTCTGTGAACGATGATTACAAAGTTGTGAGGATGATTCAGTCCAAGCGCGACCTAAGCAAGAAACGGTTTAGTTTCCCTTCCGAAATCAAGGTTTGCAGCTTGAAGAAGAACTCATGGAAGGAGATTTATCTTCCCTTTGAGGTTCAGATTCTCTTCATTACTCCTTATTATCCTCTCTTGTATCGTCGGGTGAACGGTGTTTTAGCTAGCAATAGTCTTCATTGGATCTTGCCTAGAAATCAAACGGAAGGATTTAGCACAATCGTGAGATTTTATCTTGACTCTGAGCAGCTTGGCGTGGATAGTTACCCACTACAACTTTTGTGTGAAGATAATAAGGATATAGGTGTGTTAGATGGCTTACTTTGTTTCATGTGTTATGACGAGTTTAGCCATGTTGATATTTGGGTTTTGATGGAATACCAAGGTCATCACTTGAGTACCTGGACTAAGATGTTTAGGGTGCCAAAACCAGAGGGTGTAGAATCGTTTAAGCTTTTCAGACCTCTGATGTATTCCAAGGACAGGACCAAGATCTTGATGGAGATAAACAACGCGATGAATCTCATGTGGTTTGATTTGGAGAGTAAGGGGTTTACAAGGGTTGGAATAAAGGACTGCGATATTCCATATGGTGCAGAAATCCTTGTGAATAGCCTTGTTTTGGGATGTAACGGAGTTCCTCGCCCAACAGAAAGCGGAGCTCCAGGGACACATAAGAGTAACAAAAGAGGGTATGTTCATCTCTGGCCACTGCTTTCTTACTCATTTTGATTCATTGATAAAATTCTAGATATGGATAAAACAGTAAGGCAAATCTGATAGAGTCTTGGGCATCTTCATCCTTTGATATGTTAAGAGTTGCAAATGTATTAACATGCTTAAACATCTTATGTTACAATCTCAGGGATGGTATTCTGTCCAAGGGATTCAAGCTGAAGTTATGAACAAAGCAGGGGAAATTCTCAAGTCCAAACCTAGATCATTGTAAGTGAAATGAATCTAATGACCATGAGTCTTTCCCTCAAGTTGGTATTGTTTTATCTGAAGATTTCCAGTCTTAACCTAGGTACATTATGGAAGTTTTATTAAGTGGAACTCTAATATTTATGATATAGGAGAAATCTGACTACTTCAAGTGCTCTAGAGTTTGATGCATATCATGACTGGGGGTTTGATGCAGGCAGGCGTAGGAGAAAGGAAATAACTTCATCAAATATACTCGCTAAACATATGCGATTTCCCCTGTCATGTTTGAAATGAAATGTTGCTTAAGATCTATATGTAAATAATTATCAAATCTAGAGAGGGAGAAACGAACAAACCTGGTCAGATTCCTCGAGGTATTTCTATCACGGTCACCCTTTCGTCATCAATCTGTGGTTTCTTCTTGAGGTATTTAATGTTTATCTTAAGAAACACAGTGTCTTTAGTCGAAGAAAAGCTTTTGGAGATAGCGAGGTCTGTAATGGTTTCAGAGGATATTGTGTATCTGGTCTCCATATGTGCGCCTCTATAGAACTCAATACTGAGGGTTAGAAGATGGGGAAATATTTCGAGTAAGCGGCAGAAGGCTCCATTGTTCAAGCGACACCTGACCGAACTGAAATCTGTCAGGTTTGGTAACACCGCATTATGGGGTAGATGCTCCAAAGTAACAAATGTGTTTTTGAGTAACAGGGATTTCAGCCTTCTGCTCTCGAAAAGTTGCCTAGGCACTTTCGCCACAGAGAGTTTAGCGATTTCCAAATTTTTTGAAGCTGGAATCATCTATGCAATTTCAGACAGTTCTTGGGTCATTCCTTTCATGTGGTCCCTAAAAAGGGAGGAATCACTGTTGTGAAGAACGATAAGGATAAGCTTATAGCACAAAGAACTATCACTGGTCATAGAATGTGCATTGACTACAGGAAGCTGAATTCTGCAACAAGGAAAGATCACTTCCCACTTCCTTTCATCGATCAAATGCTAGAAAGGTTGGCGAATCACCCCTACTACTGCTTCTTGGATGGCTACAACGGGTTTTTCCAGATCCCTATCTATCCCGATGATCAAGAGAAGACCACCTTCACATGTCCTTATGGCACTTTTGCTTACCGTAGAATGCCATTTGGATTGTGTAATGCTCCTGCGACTTTTCAAAGATGTATGATGGCTATCTTCACGGATATGATTGAGGACATTATGGAGGTCTTCATGGATGATTTCTCGGTCTATGGCTCTTCATTTGATGACTGTTTGGCCAATCTCTGCAAGGTCTTACAGCGATGTGAAGACAAGAACTTGGTCCTTAATTGGGAAAAGTGTCACTTCATGGTGACAGATGGAATAGTCCTTGGTCACAAAGTTTCTCAAGATGGTATCGCAGTAGACAAGGCTAAGATTGAAGTGAGGACCAGCCTCAAGCCTCCTACAAATGTAAAAGAAGTGCGAAGTTTCCTTGAACATGCTGGTTTCTACAGGCGATTCATCAAGGACTTCTCCAAGATTGCTAGGCCACTCACCACACTCCTTTGCAAGGATGTCAAGTTTGCCTTTGATGCTGATTGTCTCTCTTCTTTTGAGCAACTCAAGCAGGCTTTGGTGAGTACTCCCATTGTCCAACCTCCAGACTGGTCCCTTCCATTTGAAGTCATGTGTGATGCAAGTGACTACGGTGTTGGAGTTGTACTAGAACAGAGAAAGGACAAGAAACTTCATGCCATCTACTATGCTAGCCGTACGTT
>OVAP01001453.1:0-23919 GCA_900406295.1 Aurinia saxatilis | reverse complement strand
GAAAAGAGAAATTAAGAGGATGAAGATAATGCAACAAATAACAAAGGAAGAAGAAGGATGCGATTATTTTATTTCACGAACACGGAAGAGAAAGAAAGATAATGATATTTCAGAGATTTGATAAGGACANGGAAGAGAAAGAAAGATAATGATATTTCAGAGATTTGATAAGGACAAAAAAAGTCTCTTTCTACAACTTTTTTGGTTACAGATTCAATTTCAGTTATTATATGGCTATAGACCTAATTTGAGTGCCCAACTTGAATAGCATACAAATTAACCCTTATTGAAATTTAAATCTTGAAAATACACAGAGCCGACAGAGGTAAAAACCTCTCCACATATAAGCAATATGGGTATATTAGGTTTTGGTTAATGTGGTCTATATTAGTTGGTTCATTTATATTTTTAAACATTCCAAGTTGAACTTAAACTCTTTGTGTTGTCTACATTCATTAAGATCATTTTCTCCATATCTATTGTTCACTGATTAAGATCACACTCCAATATTTAAAAAATAATAAGTTGATTTATATGCAATCTTTTCTTAAGGAAAATGAGTTGACAGCAATATCAAATTGCCGACACTAATTAGTTAGTACTAGTAATACAAATTAATAAGAAAAAAAGATTTGTAGAATAAGACCTCCCATTATAAATTGGTTAGTCTATCACCTTCACTTGATTACTCTTAATCACAATATAAATAAAATCCTCCCAAATCATCACGTTTTAAAAGAAATCTATTCACACTGAACAAACATCACATAAATAAACCATATCGATGAATAATAATATACACAATCACATAATCATCGCAAAAGATTGGGCCTGAAATCAAGCCTCTTGACCCAAACAGAAGGCGTAAATTAAGCCCATAAAGCACGAACCTTCTAACTCTCTTGGCGGGTCTTCGATGGAATCGTAACCGTCCGATTCAGATTCTTCTCAGATTGTCTTATTCATATCCACCGTCACTTAAAAAAAAAAAAAAAAAAATTTATTTACTTAATGATCATATTTATATTAATAATTTAAAGTTTCCCAATCTCCCTTGTCCAACTAAACAAACTTACTGTAGCTTCTCCACTTCTCACAAGTTTTTTCTACGTTCCTTTCCATTTTCTAAATCGTTGATTCCTATACAAGACGAAGAAGCTCTCACGAATTCTTCAGATTCCGATTTGAGTTTTCAGAATTTGTTTTTGATCTATTGCCTTACGTTACGTTTTAGCTAGATTTGAAAATTTGGAGTTCTCGGGTTATGATCTCGAGGTAGTAATGTCTGTTCTTATACTCTCCCTTGCTTCTTGGATCTGATCCAATTCGATTTTTCTCGCTGATCGTGATCTCTCCAGTTTTGTGGATTTAGGTTTTGGAATTGTTAATTTCATGTTTAGAATTTGATTTTGGCAATTTTTGTTGTTGTGAATCGAATTGCATGGTTTAGTTTCTCTTAATGGAAGTAGAGCTCTATAAACACTGTAATTATGGCTTTTTGATGCTTTTGTTTTGATTTATTAATAAGCACGCGGATACTTTAAGGTTGCTTTGTTAAATCTGCAATGGCTGACAAAAGTTTTGCTTTGCCTTTTTTGGGGTTTAGGTGAATGGCCAGGGAACCTTTGCACCTGGTTATATTGGGATACTGTCCTTTTTTGGTATTGGAGCAGTGAGGGGGATTCGACTATTTACAGAGATTTTTTTCTTTTGCACTGAGGAGAGGGGACGAGGAAGATGGCGAAGATGATAAACAAGACCCTTGTGTTGACGTATATCTACTTGCTCATTTACATTCTACTCTCTTCAGGAGTTATACTGTACAATAAGGTGATTGCTGGGGCTATTTTATATTATTGGTCTATCTAATGTTGTGTAGTTTGCATATATGTTGGATTGTGGACGTACTGGCTGTATCTCCAATACAAGAATTCATTGTTTGAATTGTGTGTCGTGTATCTGAGATGAAACCATAGCCAGAAACCTTTCTTTGTAGCAATGGGTGTTGAATATTATTGTTTCATATTCTGTGTATCTACATACGGATGATGGAATTATGATGTTAACTTCAGATGTTGGAAACCTTTCTTTGATGCTAACTAACTGTATCTTGTTTTAGCCTTGCTGAAGTAGTGTCTGATTTCTAAATCGTGTTCCTTATTTTGTGCAGTGGGTTTTATCCCCAAAATACTTCAATTTTCCACTTCCTATTACGCTGACAATGATCCATATGGGGTTTGCTGGATTCGTGGCTTTCCTTCTTATTCGAGTGTTCAAGGTCTTCTAAACCTAAATATGTTATGTTATTCTTAGTTGCTTTTATCCATTTATATGGATATGCTTATGCACATTTTATGTGGAGTTCTCTTTTAAACTATATTATCTTTATGCATCTTAGACTCGTTTTGCAGCAGTGATAAGTTTTTCCTTTGTGTTGTAGGTTGTAGCTCCGGTTAAAATGACATTTGAAATGTAAGCCAGGTTACTCAGTATTCATAGTTTTTTCCTTCTAGTAAGGTCCACCATCACTCCTCTTTGACACACTTTTTTGTTTCTAGATACGTAACCTGTGTGGTACCTATAAGCGCCTTCTTTGCATCAAGTCTCTGGTAAGTCTTTGTACAGACCAAAACTTTATTGATGCTCTCCTTAATACTTCTGTAATTGCTAAATTGGCCATCAGGCTTGAGAAAACTCGGTCATTTCTACGCGTACTTGCTCCCTAAACTCTCTCTATGCGTAATATGCAGTATTGCCAAACTTTATTGATGCTCTCCTTAATACTTCTGTAATTGCTAAATTGGCCATCAGGCTTGAGAAAACTCGGTCATTTCTATGCGTACTTGCTCCCTAAACTCTCTCTTCTCTTATTTTATACTATCCTTTGTGCAGGTTTGGCAATACTGCATATTTGCACATTTCTGTCGCCTTCATTCAGATGCTCAAAGCTCTAAGTATGTGAAGACTTGACATTTCAGCCAGAGAATTTATTTTAGTATATAATTTCTGTTCATTGTACAAAGTTATTAATACATGTCTATGAAATTTCAGTGCCAGTAGCAACATTTATCATGGCAGTTGTTTGCGGCACTGACAAATCAAGGTGCGACGTGTTCTCGAACATGTTGCTGATCAGTGTTGGAGTTGTGATATCTTCTTATGGGGAAATTCATTTCAATATAGTTGGCACAGTCTATCAGGTCACAGGCATCTTTGCTGAAGCACTTAGACTGGTGCTAACTCAAGTTCTTCTCCAGAAGAAGGGGTTGACGTTGAACCCAATTAACAGCTTATATTACATTGCTCCCTGCAGGTATTCACTCCCTAAATCCTAATGCTGCTCAGACAATATATTTCAATAATACTATATTTCATCACCTGCCTTTGCTTCCGTTTGTCTGGTTCTAATTTTACTATGTTACATGATATTCTCTTTCTTAATGTTAGGTATTAGTTATTGCTAGATGTAGAGTTCTAACTCCTCTACTGCCCAGTAGAACACATATTCGTTTGCATTGAACACTATGCTTTAATCTTGTGCAGTTTTGTTTTTCTGGCCTTCCCTTGGTATGTGCTGGAGAAACCCACGATGGAAATTGCACAGATCCAATTCAACTTCTGGATCTTTTTCTCCAATGCTCTCTGTGCTCTTGCCCTGAATTTCTCCATATTCCTAGTGATCGGAAGGACAGGTGCAGTAACCATCCGGGTGGCTGGTGTGCTCAAGGACTGGATTCTCATAGCCCTCTCAACCGTCATTTTTCCTGAGTCCACCATCACTGGTCTGAACATCACTGGATACGCGATAGGTAGATTTCGTCATTCAACAACAGTTTTGACAGCTGTGAACTTATTCTTGACTGTGTGTTTCCTACACTGTGCATCGTTTAACTTTCTATTCTTGTCATGTTTTTGATACAGCCCTATGTGGTGTCGTCATGTACAATTACATAAAAGTGAGGGATGTAAAGGCGTCTCAGCCAACTGCCGATAGTCTCCCAGACCGAATCAATAAGGTAGGTTGAACATTCTCGACTCTTCTCTGTAGGTTAGAGGTTATAAACTTGGTTTATCTCAAGCTTTTTTCAGATTCCCTCAAATTCATAAATAGGTGCAATGTGGAGTTAGAAACCTGATAGCCTCCCATAGTAACATAATAACCGTTTTGAAATTAATGAACCAAAAATTTTTTTAGACTAGCTCAGTATATTGTGGAAGCAATTACCTTATTGTAACATAATAGCTGATGAACACAAGCATTTTTATACAGGAGTGGAAGATGGAAAAGAAGTCTTCGGATAAATTCACTCCTAATGATAGTGGCGAGAGCCCAAGAGGAGTCGAGATAAACGATGAGGAAGCTCCTTTGATCACGTCGCGGCTATCTCATATCGGTAGGACACAGCTCGGAAGTCACGCCACTTGAGATGCTAGTTATAATAGAGGTTTTGCTGCCCAATTCGTTTTATCGTAAACCTCAAAAGAAATATTCAAAAATTAAATATAGGTTAAGCATCATCACGGATAATGTCTGTGTCTCACGTGAAAAATATGTTTCTTTCTCTTCAAAATTCCAGCTTATTAAGAAAATAGGATAGGGGAAATTATCAATTCGTTTGTAGTGAATTACGTTAAAGTTATATATTCGTGGTCTTCATTTTTTCATCATCACTTTATATTGATTTCTTTATGATACCGAGTTCTTTAGCTGATCCAGCAACTCTCTAAATCCGTACTCGATACTTTGGGTGTAATTTACACTGTCCTCTTCAAAGCAAACTTTGGTTTCAAGAGTTACAAGAAAACAGTTGTGGTGGCCAGAAAGCTGAAACAAAATTTTTGAATAAAAAAGTTACAGCACTTCTTATCTAAACACTAAAAGAGTGGTCGAGCATGTGTTAGTATTCTTGATCACGTTCTTTGTTTGAACAAGTGAAAAACTTGTTGACTGTTCAGCTTATAGATTTGGTCAATGGCATCCAGCTGTCCTGAAACAATTTACAGTTGGACGAGAAAAAGAAGATTCTAATGAGAACGTGAGCATATAACTTGGTCTGTGAACTCTGAATTTTATACAAAAGATGTGATACGTTACAGAAAAAGAAAAAATAAACAAAGACAAGATGAAAATATACAAACCCTCCAATCAAAACCCAGCTTCGAATGACTGGGTGAAGAAAAAGAAGAAAAGAAACTAACACAAACAACCCCGAGCTTTGGTTATGGCAACAATCAAAGCACACAATGCCACCCAAACACGCACACCCTTGCTCTCATCCATCAAATGGAGTGTAAAGAAATGAAAAGCAAAGAAGATAAATAGTCGAACCTCAAGTCGCAAATTTCCTCATTCCACGTGAATAAATATACAGACAGATATTTCTATTCTCTCAAGTATAATAGCTTCCTTGACTGCGCTGGAGGAGCTAATCCTGGGATGTCCCTAATGTCTTTGTTATTCGGGTTCACAATCTGAAGAGTAAAAACAATGAAAACAAAGTTACAACTTTGCTAATGTGCAATCACAGCTTTCCACTGGAAACAGCAAAAACAGTACCTTCACTACGATAATGGCTATAACACCGCATACAATGAGAAACAGGAACGCCATTATGCATTTATCAGTAGCCACCTGAAATAAGTAGACATACAGATTCAGGTTTTTTGCAGTCAAGCAAAAGGGGAAACCTATGCCCATATGAGGTTACTAACCTGTCTTCCTATCTCTTTCACCAGTTGGGAAGCTTTCTTGATCGAGAATTGAATCGTGTCCAAGTGGTTAACTACTCGTCCCATTTGATCTGTCTGCAATATTTTTACGATTAGTAATGCTGTACTCGTAAGATTAAAAGGGAAGCAATGGAGATCGCTTTGCTTTACCTGTCCCTTTAAATTAGCTGCTGTCTGAGTTCCAACTTCGAGTGTTTGTTCTACAACCTGATAGGAACCAGAATGTTACAATACATATAGTAACAATGGCTAAGTGGAACACACTTCTTTTAGTCACTTACCTGTTTTGAGCGCTCAATGGCCTGATCAGTTTCATCCATTCTTTTCATTCCAGCATCAACAAGCTCCTGGTTTGACATAGCTATACATAAAATGACGTAAGCTACGTGTCATTCCCATATTTCCCATTTCCAAAATAATCTACTTCATGTCAAATTCAAATAGGATATATCTTTAAGGACCTGTGTCTTAATATCAGAATAACACATTTGATAAACAATTTGGATATCATATAGGCCAACTGGTAACATTTCCAGTACCATATTACCGGCTGCCAGAAGTTTACTGACACATCACAAATGTTGCAGAAAATTAACAGCAAGCACAAGTTACCAACCAGCATTTTCTAGTAAATGAAAATATGTACTCAGCATATCATTCTCTTGATGTTCTAAGCACACTCATATCTTGGTAGAAACTGAATAGACAAGAATACATAAGGACCCACCTGATGCCATTTGAACATTTTCTTCAGCTGTGGGCTCGCCACTAGCTCCAGCTCCCATGTCAAAAAGTTCAACTTTTTTGTTGCCAAGGGTACTCATGTACCTGAGGTCACAGACCAAGTAAACATGTATAAACACAAAAACCAAATGAAATCCTACATACATGTCAGATGTGCTGAACGGATCAATATGAAATCAAACAATAAAAGGGCAGCTATGATATCCAAATAATCTACCTCTATAAGAAGAGTAGAAGCACTTACGTTTTTCTTAGTGCAACGTAAGAATTTAGTTCCTTGATCTGTATTATTAAACAAAAAAGTTTTAAATATACATACAAACAAATGATGGGAGATGCAAAATGCAAAAGAGAGCAATCGATATAAAATGAAACATAAAATCTGCCTTTGGATATCCAATTGGTTAAAATGCAACTAACTAAAGATTGACCAAACAGGAATATGACTGATGCTTCAAAGTAGAACTCTCAGAAGAGATGTGTAAACAATCTTATTCATAAATTTACTTCCTATACATTACACCGTGGTATAATATAGCGAATTACAATGATAGTAGTGGACAATAACTGACCATAGATTGCTTCTCATCGTTTAATTGCTTATTTACTTCAGGAGAATTTTTAGATTCCTCATCTTTGAGTTCACGGTCAAACTCCTTAACCAACCTGTCATGAAATACACATAAGATAAGCAAGCACAGATTCCTGAGACACAAGAGAAACTTAATTTTTTTTCCACATCATTACTCTTTCCTTCTCATTAGACAGCATCTCACTCATCTCAAAAAAGAAGAAGAAGCAAGCATTATAATTATAAAAAATCTTACTCTCGCCAAAGGCGTATATCTAGGAGGCTCCACAGACTTGCAAAATAAGTCACATGAGAAAAGCAAGAGAGAAATTATCCATTCTACAAGCATATACCTTTTACACTCTCTCATCTTGTCAGTAAGTTCCTCGAGTTGCTTGCTTTGTCTAGTTGAATCCTTGATTTTATCCAACCTCTGGAAACCATTCCTGCAAACAGATAAATGGTAAAAATCTTGCGTTCCACACTTCCACTATCATACCAGTGACATCTGTTATCATCAGCAGAACACAAATTCCAATTCAGCACTCAGATTCTAGCAACCCTAATCTGTTTATCTATCCAGGTGATGCCTCTCTATCTATCACCTTTTCATCAGCATTACGCACTCAAATCCCATAAAACCACTCAAATTCTACACACCAAACTCTTATATGAGATTCAGTGATACTACTTAGAGATTGTTGATACAAAAAAACAATAAGGCAGATACTTCCAATACCCCTAAAAAAGTCACACAGTGCTTCATAACAACGACGAATCGAAGAAAAAAGAAATGGGAGGGAGAGGAAAGCATACGCGAGGGCACGGAAATGGTCACGGATTTCGCCATGGATCTGCTCCAGTTGAGGACTCATCGGTAAATTTGAAGCCATTTCGTCGGAAGAAATTCTGATTCCGACGAAATTAAACCGGAACCCTAAACGAGTAACAAAAAATTCTCCCTCTACACAAAAGCTTCAACTATCCCCAAAAATAAAAAATAAAAAACCCTAAATTGACAGAAACTGAAGTTAAATTTCCAGAAACGGAAATTGAAAAGACAAAATCTGTGGAGAAAGAAAGGAAGAAATGAAACAGAGCGTGTCGTCCAACAACGGCAAAAGGGAAAGAGAAGAATTGAAGCGGTCAGGTGTATTCTTTTTTCTTCATAATTTTCTTTTTTTATTTTTCTTTTAATATTAAAATTAATGAAAAAGACAGATATTTGGTAGTTATTAAATTACAAAATTAAAAACTAAGCTTAGACTTATGACAGCGAAGCGCCAACTTTTTGGTCCCATATCTTGTTGTTTTGAATAATACTTATCTCAAATTTTCACTTTATATACTAAAATGGTCAAATTCAAAATACACAATGGTTGGTTGGTTCGTTGCTTGTTAGGGATCGTAGCATTAGAGTAAAACATTAATCTTCGTCGCTAAGATCATCATCGTAAACATCAAGATTGTCCTCACCGTCACCTTCAACGTTAATAGAATCTATGTAACAATTCTCTTCATCATCTTCACGGTCTTTGTCTTCTGGTCCGTCTTCACCTTGTAAAGTTTCCTCCTTCACAAAGGGAACACAACATTATCATTCATCAACATATCAAAATCAGTCTTGTTGCGTTTAGCTTTGGGAGTCTGAAGTACCTCGTCCTTCTCGGACGTTATAAGCCAGTCAGGGAGCAATCGCTCAAGTAAGGAGAAGTTAAGAGTCGGTGATGGTCCATCTTCCTCATCATGTAGCTGCATTTTCAAGTGCTTCTCCCTGAGTCTTAAGTTGTAGTGAACGAAAGCGAGATCTCTGCTTGACTTTTTCGCAAACCAGCTCTGGCATTGAGTGTTTACTTGGTCATACAAGCTCCACTTAGGCTCACAACCAAATGAGGAGCAAGTGTGGCTCAGTATCCGAACCGCTACTCCCTGGAGTTCCAAACAGCTTATCCCATGCTGTTGCCACCATGCGGTTGGATCAAGCTCTGTTCTTGTCCCAATTGCTATGTCCGTTCCAAAATCGCCTTTCGCAGAAGTATAATCCGGAATCTGAGAAACATTACCAAGATTGGTTTAGCTACAGATCTCAAGAACAATGTGTGATTTATTTTATATGTCACCTGCATCAATGCTGTGATTCTTCGCATATTATCAGGCTCAAGCCGAACAATACATTCATTAACTCCACGCACAATGTCAGAATGCTGCAGATTCGTTCACATTAACACGAAAAATAAGGACACTGGAGAAGAGATTTACGATGATTGGAACGAATTAACGGTAATCATACCTACCCCCATAAAATCTTGACGGTATCTGTAAGTGGGGTTGAAGAAATATGCAGCTACGTAGAGAGGGTGATGAAACAGTGAGTTCCAGTGGTAATCTATTACACGCCAGAATGGTCCGTATTTCCTTGCATCATCATTATGAATAGATTTTATTGCCATTTTAGCACGGCACATGTAACCGTGAGCATATGCCAAAGAGAGTCTCTCCCCACCATCATCGATCATGCGAATCACCTGCATCACTGGATCAACCGATTTCAGAACATACTGAACCTTCTTCCAAAAGGTAGCACTGGACACCATTTTTACCACTTCTCTTCCCTCTTCAGACTTGGCAGCGGTCTGTGATAAAATCCAGCCCTTGGACTGAAACAGCCCTCTGAGACCGGCCTTGTGGTCCATAAGACTCTGAAGAGTGGTGAACCCTGAAGCATGGCGCGTGACTGCTGGTCTTAGAAGATCTTCCCCCTGCGTGAACTCTTTTTTCATAAGATTGAGCAACCATGTTTGATTGTAGATGAATCTTGTTATTCTTTGGGCCTTTTCTAAGCACTCAGAAACAAATTCAAGCTTTGAGAGGTCTTCAAGAACCAATTCTGTACAATGCATCGCGCAAGGGGTCCAGTACATATTCTTTCTCTTTTCTTCAAGTAATTTTCCCGCACTTCTATAGATAGTAGTGTTTTGTGTAATAACCTGCACCACATTTTCCTCACCTATGTCTTCAACTAGTTTGTCTAGGTACTTGAAAAGGCTTAGAGCATCTTCTGCTATATCAGTGGCATCGACTGAGGAGTGGAAGTAGACACCACGGGGGCACGAGACCAAGAAACTGATCATTGTCTTGCCCTCTGTATTGGTCCAAGTATCTGCCATTATAGAGCAGCCTGTAACCAGCCACGAAGATCTGTACTCCCTCAAGTAGCGTTTGATAGTTGATATCTCGTCCTGTATGAGCCTACCAGAAAGCTGCTGGCTCGAGGGCACAACAAAACCCTCTCCGTACAGACCAACCAATTCAATCATCTTTTGAAAGTACAGAGAATCCACTGCTTCTGTGGGAACTCCTACGTGGTGGAAGAATTTGGAAATGGAGGAAGTGACGTCTTTTTTAGATACAACTCTGTTTGAACAACTAGTGTATACATTTCTCTGTTTGCTAGACGAAGGTGACTGAAACGGGATCACCCTCGCTCTTTTTGGTCTTGCTTCAGATATAGATCTATTGTTCATTGAATCAAAGCTTTTTCTTCTCGCATAGAAGTCGTGATCCTCTCCATCTTCTTCTTGCTCGGGATCCTGAGAAACCGTTCTGAAATTTGAAGCTTCCATGTCTTCATCAGGTCTGTTCTGTCTCTTCCCAGCTCGATGCCATTTCATATTCTCTTTAATCCTCACATAAACCTCCTCAGGAGCAGTTTTACACGGCGCTACCTCTCCAGGAATTCTCGCAAGATGCTGTTTAAAACGGTTAATACCACCACTCACAATCTTGTTACAGTAATTACATTTCACCTTCTTTTTCCTCTCATCCTGAGCAACACCATATTCCCATCCAGGATCAACGTAACCTGAAGACCGAAGAAGACTCCCATCACTCAACGCCTGCTTCCCTTTACTTCTTTTAGACCAGCACCGCCCCTCTTCCTCCTCCTCATTGTTATCCTCAGGCTGCCTCAATTTTCTAATGGAACGACAACGTTCAAGATTCTCCTTCATCCTTAAACATACTTCCTCTGGAGACTTATCACAATAAGTAACTTCTCCTGATACTCGAGCTAAATGTTGCTTCAATCTGTATATCCCTCCACTAACTATCTTTCCACAGTAAATGCATTTAACTTTCTTCTTCCGCTCGTCTTGTGCAACACCGTGCTCCCATCCCGGGTCTACTACTCCGCTTGTTCCAGGTGGAGACATTTGTCAAACCATTTGCAAGCTTCAAGATCACTTCAAACTTCGCCAATTCCTCAAACCATAAAATCTATACAAGATTTCATTCAACAAAATGCAGTTATAGTTAGTAATGTGGTTAAAAGCTTAGCAAATCAGCTACTTTCTTTATAAAGAAAAAGATTCTACAATTGGAAACTTTTATCATTCTTGAGAAGATGAGTTTGGGTCAGTAGTCAAAAAGAGAAGTAACGTTTTCACTTTCTGCTTACCTAAGAGGTTGGTAAGCATCTTTGAGTCCCGGCGAGTCGGAGATTTCGTAATCGGAGGCGAGATTTCTCCGGTACCGTTCGATTTTTAGACCGGCGAAAATGGAGGAGAAGCTAATTGGAGCACATTTTAGGCGGCGAGTATAGAATTTGAGCTACGAATCGACGAACCGTTTTTTTTCTCCGAGGAAGAAGACGAGTCACGGAGCGAGATAGAGCTGGGTGACGGAAGCGGATTAACTCGACTCGGACGATTTCTAGGGCTTCTGACTCGTCCGTGTGTTTTTTACAAAATTTGCATAATGAGGGCTTATAGTTTCAGAACATTACAGATTAGCCTCTGTACTATATAAAAGATGACAGCTAACCCTAGAACTTAGGAATTACAGATTAGCCACAGGATATTCCTTCCGGTGTTGTTTTACTCTTTTCATCAATTTGGCTAAACCTAACTTCCACATTGCCTGACCTTTGCTCTTTCTATTTCCGTGCTACAAAAACTGAATACAAAATTTGATTTTTCAAGCCCTAATCATCAAACCAAGGAGCCAAAAACAATGTCTTTTTATCACAGTTCATTCTCTTGATCAACCCAATTCATTACCTTGAGAAACTCTGAAACATCAAATGTGAGTAAAGCAGACCATACAACAAAGACAATTCATGAATATGAGAATATGTAAACCACTGAGTCTCACACAATTATACAAAACATAAGCCCTAAATCTACTAATCAATCCTAAATTCAAAGTTCTGTGATGCATTTGATCAAAAGAGCATTCTAACAACAATTTTCCAAGCAAATAGTTTGTTGAATTAGCGATCACTATCCTTCCTCTTGTTAGGGTTGTTGGTCATGTCTTTCTCTTTCTTCTCAGCTTCCTCTTTAGAAACAAGATCCTGAAGAATCCCTAAAGCTTCTTTAGCTCTCAACTTAGCCGCAACAGAATCACGAATCTTCTTGTTAGCTTCTTTCCTCAACCTCTCCGCCGTCTCTCTCACCGAAGCCTCCGCGATATTCGCCGCGGCCACCAGAGCCTTAGCCCACTCTGCTTTCATAGTATCTTCCCCTCCGTTATCTTGGGAACCCGGGACGAAGGATTTGGGGAAGAAGACGAAATCGGGGTCTTTACAAGGGTCACACACGAAGGTGGAGGAGGAGGAAGAAGGTGGGAGGCAACAAGAGAGGTGAGTAATGGCGGAGCAGGTGAAGCAGCGTTTGTGTTGACGAGGGACTTGGAGGTAGACCTCTGAGCAAACAGGGCAGAATCGTTCTCGATTCTCTTTGAGTAAACAGTTGGTGCAGAGTCGCTTGAAAGTTCCGTTTTTGTAGACCGTGTGGATGAAAGACGGCTCTGATTCGCGGCAGGTTTTGCATTGGCCACGGTTCTGTTCTGGATTCATGGCCAATTGAGATGCTTTAACGGTAACCCTAGAAACGAGAACGAGAGATAGAGAGATGAAGGTGAGGGTTTGTGAAAGAGATGAGATTTACAACTGTATTATATAGGGTTTTTAATAAAAGGATGGAATCTTGATTCTCTCTTGAATTGAATTATGAGAAAATGGAAAGATAATAATTTTTTGTGTTTCTTTCTTTCATTGCTTATTGCAGAACAAATGACTCAAAATCCTCCTCTCTCTCTCTCTATTCAATGTTTTTGATTTCATACATTCCAAAACAACTAAATAAGAAAAGAAAAGATGATTTCATTTGCAATATGCTTTGTGACTCCGTTTTCATCAACCTTCTTGGTCTTCTTCTTCCCACAAACGTTAAGAAAATTTGAAAAATAGCCGAGATCATGTCGGTTTTTTGTTACTCTGCCAACATATATGGGTCGACGTCTCCAAGATCTGCGACTATCGGTTCTAATTCTGATGGATCCTCGTCTTCTGGGGCTAAGTAAGTTGGGAATGGAAGCTTTGAGATGTCAGGTTTCTCGTAACACGCATCTTTTATGAACACAAAGTTACCTTCTGCGCCTGGAACCTGCAACGACATCAACAAGAGTCCAACGACACTCAGGTTTTGTGATAGAATGATCCTATGAGCTAAAACTGGAACTTGGGATTGAGATACTTACTTGTCCTCTCACCCACATGAGGTTCCTCGCAGGATCAACCTTGTAAACCCAAACGTTCTTTACTGTCCTCTGTTTTCCACCCATTCTCCCAGGCATCTTTTTGCCCTTGAACACCTGCTCAATGTATACAACAATTCAGTATTCTGACTTGTTTTAAAGAAAACTCACAGGAAGCAATTTGACACATACCTTTCCTGGAGCATCTCTTTGACCTGTCGAACCACCACTTCGATGGGACAGTGAAGCACCATGTGATGCCGGCCCTCCTTTCATGCCGTGTCTTTTCATCCATCCCTGCAAATTACATAACAAAAACATCAATAACAAAGCCTTACTCTATATAATTATATTGTTTCATCCACTCTAGATGTTATTTATATCCCAAAATGTTACTTGACTATTCAAGCTATCATCCCCAGTTCTCTTCTACGCCAGTCACACAAAAAACACCAAAGAGAATATCAAACTTATCATTCACTCTATTATTACATCCACTCTCGATGCTATTTATCTACCAGAAAGTTACTTGACTGTTCAAGTTATCCTCCCCAGTTTTCTTATACATGAGAAAAAGTATCAAACTTTAAAAAGCAACAGAGAATGGTTTCACCTGAAATCCTTTCCCTCGAGTGATCCCAGTGACATCAACATACTGCCCCGGAACAAAATGACGAACACCGAGTGAAGTCCCAACAGGAAGAAGCGCATCTTCAGTCACAGGAAACTCTCTCAACTTCCTCTTTAACTCCACACCTTGCGCTCTAAAATGTCCCACCTCAGGCTTTGTCAAATGCTTAGCTTTCTTTTGCCCACATCCGATCTAACTAACCGAACAACAATAACACATTACCAATCACATCACTAAACCACAAACTCCATAACCTAAGTATTCAAATCTATTGACGAATCGAGCAAAATGAGAGTAACCTATAAACCATAATCACATTACTGAATCATAAACTCCATAACCCATAAACCATAATCAAATCTATTGACCAAGTAACCACTTAAAGCTAAGTTATCTCACAAAGTCGAGCAAAATGAGAGTGATAAAAGCTCCTATGTGATTACCTGTAAGGCAAAAATGCCTTCTTTCTCAATAGTTTTGACCTGGGAGACGATATTATCATCAACCCAGAGAATAGAAATCGGAACCCTAGCTCCCCATTTATCCCAAAGCGCAGTCATTCCACATTTCACAGCAATGATCCCAGTCCTTTTCGATTGCTTAGACATCTCACCAGGTTTCGCCTCGATGATTCGAGTCGGAGTCTTGATAACATCAGATCCGTCACCTTCACCATCGACCAATCCAGACTCGGAACTGAATCTTCGGATGAGGAAGAAGCTAGAATGTGGAAGCGATTCAGATGGAGATAGAGGAGTTCTTGAACGGATTGATAAGAAGTTACTGATGCGAGAAATGAGGCCTCTCGGTACGGCCGCCATGGTTTTGAATCCGAAGCGAAGCTTCAATGGTGAAGTGAGAGATGCAGAAATCGGAACTACTCGGAGGAGGCTTTTGCGTAGGGTTTTAGATTGAGTCGTAAACATGAAACCAAACCTTCCAAATCAAAGAGAGGGTCTCAAAATGATTTATTCAAGGCTGACTGGTTTAATCGTTGCGGGTGCGATTACGGTTGCGTTTGTGGTAATTTGCGAAAGCTGACGGTTGCGGTTTCGAACATTATTAAGCGATTTATATGACTGGTGTAACGATTCAAAAATAGGGAATTTGCGGAATAGTTTTGACTGATTACCAGCGATTGTAATAGCGGTTGAGTATATATTAACAATATAAAAATATTTACTTGTCAATTTTTTTTATTTACAAATTATTTTAACTAGGAAATCTCTAATTTAGTATCATTAAATTTGTTGTTAATCACTTTATGTTTGGTGGATCATCAAAAACTGTTTTAAATAATATGACAAATTGCAAAAAAAAAAGAAGAAGTCAGATCGTGGTTTAACATAAATGTATCGATATACATATTTATAATATAAAATAATAAAACAAATATCATATTATTTTGACAACAACCAGTAAAATATAGTCTTTTGGAAAGAACATATAAAATGAATAAAAAGTATCTTTTTAATATATATATATATATATTCTTATGATGGCATACCAGTATTTTTTTAAATAATAATATGATTTATGGTATAAGTATAAATATGATATATTAAATACAATTTCTAATTGCTAAAAAATGAAATACATATATGTTATGCTTATTAAAAATTATGTTTTATAAAAATATTTCATATATTATAAAACAATAAAATACACTAGATAAATACTTCAAACCAGTTTTAAAAATTTATTTATTTATAAATAATTTATGTATATATAAATTATTACTATAAACATATTTTTGAAGTAAAATTATATACTAAATATATAAGCATATGATTATTTAATACAAGATAATTATAATTCTTTTTAAATTTATTGTACAATACTGAAAGATAAATTAAAAATTTAGAAAAGAAAATATATTAGTCACCCGTAACTGCCCGCAGTCGCAAACGCTCGAGGGAAAGAGTTTTTGATTTTGAACGGTTAAAAGCGGTAGAAAGCGTTTTTTATGATTGTTGTCAAACGCTAATAACTGCTAGCACCCGCAAATATTGCGTTTGCGGGTGCTAACGGATAAACCATTCATCACCTAAATAGGTGGGTAGGATACTCGGAAAAGTAATAAAAAAACGTATTATGAATAAATCTTCTATCAAACCAGAATTATTATCGAATCAATTTAGGACCTGACTGGTTTAATCGCTGTGGGCAGTTCCGGTTGCGGGAGTTTGCGGAAAAGGGCGTTGCGGTTTCGAGTGTTATCAAGCGATTTATATGACTGGGGTAACGATTAAAAAATGGTGAATTTGCGGGATAGTTTTGACCGGTTACCAGCGGTTGTAATAGCGGTTGAGTATATATTAACAATATAAAAAACATTTACTTGGCAAATATTTGTTTACAAATCATTTTAATTAATACATATTTTATGATAATGAACTAGGAAATCTCTAATTTAATATCATTAAATTTGTTATTGATCACTTTATGTTTAGCGCATTATTAAAGACTGTTTTGAATAGTATGACAAATTACAAAAAAAAAAAAAAATAGTCAAAGACATATGATCGTGGTTTGACATAAATGTATTGATATATATATATATTTATAATATAAAATAATAAAACAAATATATTATATTGTTTTGACAACAACGCGCAAAATATAATCTTTTGGAAAAAACATATAAGATGAATAAAAAATATCTCTTAAGAAAAAAAATATTATTTTTATGATGGCATACCAATATTATTTTTTTAACAATAATATGATTTATGGTATAAGTATAAATATGATATATTAAATACAATTTCTAATTGCTAAAAAATGAAATACATATATGTTATGTTTATTTAAAATTATATTTATAAAAATATTTTTTATATTATAAAACCATAAAATACACTAGATAAATACTTCAAACCAGTTTTGAAAATTTATTTATGAATAATTTATGTATATATACATTATAACTATAAATACATTTTTGAAGTAAAATTATATACTAAATATATAAGTATATGATTATTTAATATAAGATAATTATAATTGTTTTTGAATTTATTGTACAATATTAAAAGATAAATTAAAAAATTAGAAAAGGACATATATTAGCCACTCACAACCGTCCGCAGCCGCAAACGTTCGACGGAAGGAGCTTTTGATTTTGAGGGATTTTGAGCGGTTAAAAGCGGTAGAAAGCGTTTTATATGATTGTTGTCAAACACTAATAACCGCTAGCACCCGCAAATATTGTGTTTGCGGGTAATATCGGGTGAACTATTCATCACCTTAATATGTGGACTAGGCCATTTTGGGTATCTGGTCCGTTTCCAATTCTATTTTTCGGTTCGTTGGATATTCGGTCCCAAACCTTTATGATCCATAAGAGAACCAAAATATATTTTGGTTTGGGTCGATTCAAATTTAGAATGTGAAGAACCGTAAAAAAACCGAAATGTTTTCAAGTTGAATTGGATTAAGTAATCAAAAGAATCGAAAAAAATAAAACAAAAACCTTAAAAATTACTAATCGAAAGAACCAAATCTTTAAAATATTAAAATAACCGAATCAAAATCGAATCGAAATCTCCAAAATATCTAAATAAACCAGAAGAACGATCCATAACAACAAAATTGATATTAGTTCGGTTCTAATTCTTCGATTCTAGAGGTTTAGGATTTTTGACAAACCAGTTCATGTTCGGTTTGGATATTTTTGGGTTGGTATAGGTTTGATTTCTCGGTTCCTAGTTTTTTATAAAACAAGTATCTACGTGGCTTATCCAGAAACAACGGTATATTCATCAACTTTTCAAATCATTTTAATTTTTCTTCTTCTTCAAATTCTTAAAATGTCTGTGATTCGTCCTTCTCCGATTCCAATTCCGAGATACAGATCTCAGAATCTGTGTTGTCGTCGTCATGCGATCCAGATTCACTATCAAAGACGACGGCGACGGTGGAATCCGAGGTCGGAGTTGGAAGATACGGCGGTTGAATCGACGGCTCGGTCACCGGAAGCAGCGGGAGGGAAAATGGTGGTGGAGCTTGTTGGAGCTTTCAACGAAGTTACGGAGAGGATGAATTCGGTTTGGTTATCGACGTCTTCTTCTAGGTTACTCTTTAAGGCTTTGAAGCTCTCGATTCCGATTTTACAATCTCTTCCTCTTGCTTCCGATGGTCGCTCCCCTCTCTCTAAGGCTCTCTCGCTCTCTATTCTCCTCGCAGATCTTCAGGTTCTTTTTTTCTCTTGCTCTTCGTAGATGATTAGGTTTCGTAGTTGATTCTGTGGCTAGAATTGAAGCAATGATGTATAGTTTTATAACAAGTAATAGTGAAAATCAATGTATATTGTTTCAATCACAAATTCTCTCTGAAGTATATGAATATGAATTAGGTTTTATGATATGGAATATGGGAAGTATATGAATGGTTAGTTAGTTAGATACTCACAACAATCTGTGAATTAAATATTTTGAGCCATTATATTGTGATGGTAGATGGATGCGGAAGTTATCTCAGCGAGTATATTGAGTGAAGTGGTTGAGGCGAATGCGATATCCATATACGAAGTTCGGGACCAGATTGGTACTGGAACTGCTCATTTGCTTCACGAGATTTCTCGTGTAAAGAACATTCCGTTTAAAGTGGATGTTTTGGATGATGAAACTGCTGCTTCGTTGAGAAAGTTTTACCTAACGTACTATGATATTAGAGCGGTGATCATGGATCTTGTTTCAAAGCTTGACGAGATGAGGCATTTGGATCATTTGCCGAGGTATCGCCAGCAGACTCTCTCCCTCGAGGTGTTGAAGATTTATTCTCCTTTAGCTCATGCTGTGGGTGCGAATCACCTGTCTCTTGAGCTCGAGGACATTTCTTTCCGTTATCTTTTCCCGGGTTCGTATCTATACTTGGATTCATGGTTAAGAAGTCATGAAAATGGGTCTAAGCCGTTGATAGACGTGTATAAAGAACAGCTTCATCAGTCCTTGAAGGCTGATATGATTTTAGCTAGAATGGTGGAGGATGTATATGTGAAAGGGCGGTATAAAAGCCGGTACAGCATGATGAAGAAGCTTCTGAGAGATGGGCGTAAACCAGAAGAAGTGAACGACGTCCTTGGCCTACGAGTCATACTGATGCCAGACTATGTGGCAAATGGTGTTGACGTGGGTGAAAAAGCCTGTTACAGAACGGCTGAGATTATCCAGTCTCTGTGGAAGGAGATTCCGCATAGAACGAAAGACTACATTGCTAAGCCAAAGGAAAACGGGTATAGGAGTTTACACATGGCAGTTGATGTTAGTGACAGCAATCAGACAAGACCTTTGATGGAAATACAAATACGGACGATGGATATGGATGGATTTGCTAACGCTGGAACAGCATCCCATTCTTTGTACAAAGGCGGTTTAACAGACCCGAAAGAGGTAACCGATTGTGTTTTTGAATTCTGCATGGCAAGAAGATAGCTTAGGAGTTTAAGCTGACTGTTTAGATCTATCTATAGGCAAAGCGGCTCAAGGCGATAATGATGGCAGCAGCAGATCTAGCAGCGATTCGTCTCAAAGATCTCTCATCCAACAAACACCAAACTCTGAAGGCAACAACGAACCAGAGAGACAGGGTGTTTTGCCTTTTGGACAAAAACGGGGACGGGATGATCAGCATAGAGGAACTAATGGAAGTGATGGAAGAGCTTGGAGCTCCAGGTGAAGACGCAGAGGAGATGATGCAGCTTCTTGACTCTAACAGCGATGGATCTCTTAGTTCAGACGAATTCGATACATTTCAGAAACAAGTTCGTTCTTTTCTAACATTTTTCTTACACCTTTTTGTTTTGTTTCTCTCTTTAAATTGGTTGATGAGGTTTGTGTGTTTGCAGGTTGAGTTCATGCGTAAATGGGAAGACAGAGATAACGAATACAAGAGTCTTTTAGATGAGAAGCTTCATGATCTCCCACATCAAGATACCACCGGTTTGATTCAGTTATACAACAAAGAGCTTGAGGATCGCCTCTCTAGTCATTAAATACCATATCATTTCTGTATTGACATATTGTAAGTTGTTATACAATGAATTATGTGTGTATATATAGACTAGAAAAATATACCGGGCTATGCATATAAGAAGGATTATGGGAAGAAAATAATGTAAAACGTAAATCTTTCTGTTGACAAAAAAAAAAAAAAAACAACGTAAATCTATTTATCTTTTTACAAATTTACCTCTAAAAAATAATTATTTCGACAGCATTTTTTCTTTAATCCTACATTATTACAGAAGTAGTGAAAAGGATATTTCCTACATGTTGCAGGATAAAATCAAATCATTCTTAAATTTAAAAAGAACCTGTGAAAATTTGTAGGCCTTGGTTAGCTTTTTTTTAGTCAGCAATCTAGAATCCACTAAACAGTTTAGAGCTAAATCGAGGACGATACGGTTTGTAATACAGTAATATGTTTTAGTTAGCTTTCCAATCAACATTTTATTTTATTTTGAATTTTTTTAAAAATACCATGTTGAATGTACCACTTCTTAAAAATACTGTTTGAATGTATAAATTTTTTAATATTACATTTTTAAGTGTAAACTATTTATAAAATTTCAGAGGTTAGTATATAGGGTTTAGAGTTTAAAAAACCCTACAATTACAAACCAAAAATGGTTTTAACTCCTGAGAAATCCAGATACCTTTACTTTAGAAGTGTTTAACCCTAAACTCTAAGCTAATCTCAAACCCTAAATTTTTACTAAAACATTAATCCTAGAATCCTAAACCCTAAAATATTTATTAATTGAAAAGAAAAATAGGAGATGGTAGTTCTGAAAATATTGTATAAGTTGTTTTTTTAAGAAGTTATTTCACAAGTGTTATTTTTCAAATTTTTTTCTATTAATACTTTACCATATCCCAATTATGCTTAATTAATCTTTGATATATTAATAAAAGGATAAGCATTAGAAAAATATTCTGTATTTAATTAATTTTAAAACAAATCTCACATAATTGAATTAATTGTTGATGATAGGGCTAGAATTAAGAAAATTAAAGTATCTCAGGCTTTAAGAGATGGCTATTGTTGGGGCTATTCATCGTCTGGAGCCTACACAGTTAAAAGTGGCTATATACTTCTACGGGACGCAAAACATGCATGTATGGACCCTCTTCCTCCCCTAGAAAAAGCCCTATGGAGCAAATTATGGAAGGTTAAAACTCCACCGAAAATAAAGCATTTCCTATGGAGATTTCTTTCTGGTGCGCTTGCAGTCAAGGATCGGTTAATCTCTCGAGGAATGAACGTTAATCCTATTTGCCCAGCGTGTGGGACTTCTAATGAAACAATCCCTCATGTGTTGTTTCATTGTCCCTTAGCAGCGGAGGTCTGAGAGTTATCGGGTCTACGAACACCATCGCAAAGATTTTCCAGGAATTCAACTTTCCTAAATTTCCATTTCCTGGTTCATCATGATAACCCGACAGATGACCAAGTGTCATTTCCATGGATTTTATGGCAACTTTGGAAAGCAAGGAATGGGTTGGTGTTTGAACAACAGTTATGGACGCCAAACATTGTCTTGCAACGAGCCAAGGATGAAGCGCAGGAGTGGCTAGAAGCGAACTCCCCAGACCTAATATCCATACCATCTGTTCTACAACATAAATGGCAAAAATCTATGGCTCCATCCGTCAAATGCAATGTGGCCAGTTCCTGGATAAGTCCACATACTTTAAGTGGGACTGGGTGGATTGTCCGGGATTTTCATGGCAATCCCCTCTTTCATGTCCGAAATGCCTTCACTGCTATGTCTTCCAAACTTGAAACGGATTTAGAAGGGTTCTTATGGGCCGCGACATCGTTAGCTGAGATGCATCTCTAGCACATAAATTTTGAAATTTCCGATCTACACTTATTGGACGTTTTGGGATTATGCTCGGCAAAGTGTTTTTGGTGCTACGTTACATGCAAGGATGGTCATTGTCAAGTACTGCTCCAGAAGCAAATCAAGTGGCGATCAAGATAGCAAAAAGCGTGACGAAAGAACATTGGTATCAGTCATTTATTTCCCGAGATGCACCGCTCTGGTTAGCAAATCAGGTAGATTTAGACAGGTTAGGTTGAATTTTGTTTCGTTTTCTGTTGCCTGCCTACTGGCATGGTGACTTTTGTTTCAGTTGGTGGCGGTGGCCTTTATCATTATTTTAATAAAATTGATTTGCGACAAAAAAAAAATTGAATTAATTTTAAAGAATAAAACAACTAAATAACCATATATTTTTTCTTACAAACTGGAAAATGCCAATCAAGATTGGTTAATGGTTAGATTTCCATACAAAATCTTAGTTTTTTATATTTTCTATCAAGATTTTCTCACATCTTAATTATGCCAAACTAATCATTTATATATTAAAGGTGAAACATTGGAAGAATATTTTTGTATTTAGTTAGAAACAAATATCCAATTAAATATATCTTTACAAAATAAAACTAAATCATTTAAAAAATTAAAATCACTTTTTATATTTTTTAAGAAGAAAATATTTGGTAGAAATCGGTTTGTTCAATCTCTTTGTCTTTTTAAGAGGGGGTTTAGCCACATATACCCATTTCTTTATATCATTAATCACATATACCTACCTTTCTTCATTTTAGTTATTTTTCTTGTAAAAAGTCTAAAATACTCCTATTTAAATATTAATTATTTATGTGGTTTTAAAATTTAGGTCGGATTTAGGGTTTAAAAACCCTAAACCCTAAAAAGTCTTCCCACCCCCTAATAAACCCTAATCTCCGTAAATACAAACCCTAAATCCTAAAAATTAAACCATAATAGTTATTAAAAATTAAACCCTAAGTTTATAAGGGTTTAACCCTAAATCCTAAATAATAAGTAAATCATAAACTCTATAATTTTACTAAACCCTAAATCCTAAAATCCTAAACCCTAACAAATATATCATTTATAATGAAAAATAGCTTTGTAAATGAAGGGTATAATGATATTAAAATAAAAAGAGTGGATATATGTGATTTAAAAAGGGGGTGTAGTTATATGTGGTTAGTGGGTATGTAAAGTTGGGTATATTTGTCATTCTCTCCTTTAAGAGTAAGCAAATTAAACCTGAAGAGTCAGACCCCTTTATTTCTTATGTGCATCTTTCTTCTTGGGAGATCACAATGTTGATATTACAATCTTCTTCTATGTCCGGTCTTCCATCAGATTTGGTAGAGGAGATACTCTATAGAGTTCCGACTACATCTTTCATACTGGTACGATATACTTGCAAACAAAGGAACGCATTATCCAATGATCAAAGATTCATCAAGATGCACTTTGATAAAGCAACAACAAAGCAGGACTTGGTTATAATGATGATGGATTATAGGTTTTTCTCGTTGAGTGTCGATCTCCATGAACTTCACGACAACATTGATCCATTTATAATGCTTAAGGATGAAGTTATCCTAACTGATTTCCATAATAATTTAGATGAGTTCTCTGATTTTGATGTCTTTCACTGCGACGGACTATTGCTATGCACAAACAATAGCTCTAGGCTCGTGGTTTGGAATCCATATACAGGTCAAACTAGGTGGATTCAAACCAAAAGTGTCAATAGATACAATCAGTATGCTCTCGGCTATGAAAGCAACGAATCACGCCTTACTAACAAAATCATGAGATTCTTTGATAAGTTGTAAAGGGACAGAGAAGAGATGAAGAAGAAGTTCTGTCTGT